>JAGKTI010035837.1:0-11179 GCA_018397915.1 Birgus latro | reverse complement strand
CCAACAGTCTGGGAAAGGAATTAGTAAAGCATATTTAATGGAAATGAGTGTTATTGTAAGATTCTTATCTGACTCTGACTGTCGGCATTGCTTGAATGGACGGTGGAGGGGAGAAGAGTTTGGGATTATCCGGCTCTATTTATTTTTGGCCATGATCCTATTTGGCTGAAGACGTTTAGAGGCCATGCCAAACCTATCCTAAGCTAACCTATATTTTGGCTCTAAGGCAATTCTGCTGTTTGCCACTTTTGGGCTGCTATGGCCAAAATGACTGGGACTTGGGAGGAGGGGTTTTTAGGCTGCTACAGCCGACATGACTGGGCCGGGGGGGGGGGGGGGGGCCGAGGCTTTAGGCAGACTACGGCCTCTCAGCACAAAGTGAGTGTACCACTGCCTCTGTGCCACTTTCTCCTCATCAGCCTTCCTCAGGAATCCCTCACAGTTCAGTGTGGAGGCAACAGAAGCGGTGTCGTCATCGCCTTCAACTGCCTCCATGTTGTTGTAAGTCGTCTTTTCGTTGAGCTTACCAAGTGGACATGGCCTTTTCATATTTTCTGTTGAAATGAGTCTCACAGGTTTCCTGTTATTCCTGGATTACCACAGCTACTAGACGTTTTTATAAACTTACCTCTGAAAGCTTGAAATGAGGATTTAGAATGTGTGATACACTGACGCATCCAGTTGGAGTGATAGTTGGTAAACAATGAAGCAGGTTGGAGAGATTGTTTGTAAACACTGCCAGCAGCGACCTGCCAGCTGCCTTGAATACTCCAACTTTGTTTTTTTCCACTCACTTCTTGCAGGCACAATTAAACTGCTAGTTATCTGTTACATACGGTACATACCAAAGTTAACTTGAGAGTGTGAGATTTTATAGGTGGAATCGCCACGCCCATCTATTGAAGAATTACTGTGTGGGATTAATTCTTTTCCAGATGTGTGCTGCCTTTCCCTATTTTCTTTTGAAGTGAGTCATTCACAGGTTACTTTTTATTATTCCTGAATTACTAAAGCTACTGGGCATTTTTATAGACTTGCCTCTGAAAGCTATAAATGAGGATTTAGAATGTGTGATACACTGACACATCCAGCCGGCACAGTGGTTGGTAAACAACTGATATTGCAAATTGTTATGTGATATGGCCATGAATTATGAATCCGCAGTTTAGAAATGCACGATTTAGAAGATTCCGCTGTGTATATTACACTGCATGTCTTGGTGATGGTCCCTGTATTTTGTCATGATTCTAATCTCATTTCACTTAATTTCACCCTAGCCATGGCTTCTAAGAAAAATGCAAGTGTCATTGGTAGTGTAAAGCGTAAACACCAGTCTATTCCAATAGTCAAACCTCCTTGATCGTGATTACTGGGTTTGCCAAACTGCCGCAATAACAAAACCCCTCAGTAACCAAATACTGAATAAGTGGGAATAAATGTTAATTGGTTAAGGGTCCACGAGTCTACACTCACATTTTTGCCTGATGCCCCCAAAATAACAAGACTGGATTGACTGGATCAGCAATGTTTGCACCAATTCTGCTACTCTTGATCATGAACCAGATGACCCATTTCTCTCATACTTTATTTCTCCTAAGTAACTTTGTGAGTCAGCATTGTAATCAGTGTACAGTAATCTCTTTACTATTCGGACGCCCAGTATTCAGATGCATCACTATTCGGACATTGTGGGCTGTCTGACCCCCAGAATGCCCAAAAATTAAGAAAAATCTGGAAAAAATCCATTTTTTTTTTTTTAGACCGCGTCAGTTTCAATTTCTCGCGCGCGCCAATAGGCTGTGTTTTCGCGCATCGTGCCTGTCTGTCTGTCTCATTTCCCGCTCCGTTCCTGGCTCGTAAACACTCTCTGAAAATGGCGGCTGAAGTGATTGATTTTGTGGTGATACCCTGCAGGGCTTGATGCTGCTCTTCACCTTCTTCATCATGTGTGTGATAATGGCCCCGCCACCTGAGAAGAGGAAGAAAGTGTTTCTGACTCTGGAGAAGAAGAGAGAGTTGTATTGGAGAAGGTGGACGCCGGGTGGCCAACATCACGGATCCTACCTGAATTCAACCTCCCTCGCTCCACTTTGTTTGATATCAAGAAGTCCCGAGACAAACTACAGCAGTACACGGCTGATTTCGCTTCGAAGACCAGACGAAACGTGGAGAGGAAGGTGATGTTTACTCCTAAGTATGCTGAGATTGAATAAATTCTCCAGGACCTGTCACTAAACCACACGGGAATTTACTGTTATGTACAGTGCAGTGAAGTGATGTGATGCAAGGTATGTGAAAGAAACCGTTGTGGAAAGTGCTTGGAGAAGTGCTGGTGAGTGCAAAGTGCACCGGAAGTGCTGAGGTGTCAGGTGCAAGGTCTTACTGTCAGTCTGAGATGATCTAGCGGGTTATACATGACGGCGACATCTTTCTCGTAAGTACCCAAACTTCATCAAAATTCCTTGTTTTGTTCTTTCCATATCATTAATCGCATGCATAAACTGTGTGAAAGATGATTTCCATAATGATTTTCATGTCTAACCTGTTTTCATCATGCTGTAAATGGGTTAAAAAAATTACCGTAAATGTTAATCATAATTTCCTGCTTTCAATTTAATTTTTTCATGCATGGTTTTTAAGTGCACCAGCTATGAAAAAGGTGAATGCCTTTGATTTGTGTGCAAGATGATTTACCATAAAGATTTTCATGTCTAACCTGTTTTCGTCATGCTGTAAATGGGTTAAGAAATTACCCTAAATGTTAATCATAATTTCCTGCTTGCAATTTAATTTTTTCATGCATGGTTTTTAAGTGCACCAGCTATGAAAAAGGTGAATGCCAGTGAATTTCATGTACGGTCATAACCTAACCTAACCATTTTTTTGGTAACAGTTTACATCATTTTCTGTATTTGATGCTTTGTATCCAATAATTTAGTGTATAAAATGTGAGAAAAGGTGATTTCCATGTCCGATACTTACTTATACTATGCTGGCAAGTTCTGAGCACCTATTCCTTACTCACCTCTAAATCATCTTTTTTTGGTTAAAATTCATGCTTTGTGTGCATTATTTATGTGAAAAGGGACCTAAATAAGTGCTATACATGTCCGGTAGGGAGGTAGGAAGGTAGTTTTCTGATTTAGGTTAGGTTAGGTTAGGGTCATGAATGACCAGTGCTGGAGCTTCAGGACCAATATTCGGACAAAACCAGTGTCCGGACATGCTTTTGACTCTATTATGTCGAATAGTGGAGGGATTACTGTATTTTGTGTATAGAATAAAAATTCTCACAAGTAACCATTCTTAACCATCAGTTTATGCTCTTGCAAATTCAACACCTCATCAGATTTCTTATTCTTTTAGTTAAGTTTATCTGTAAATACTATATTGCTACTTCAGTTTAGATTTAATTGCTATCACAGCCATCTCCAAAGGTTATTTCTATCACTGCTATCTACTGAGACACTTTATTAGTGAGTGTTATTGCTTAGTGTTATTTCATTTTGGGGTTGTTTGTGTGTAGAAGCCAGCCGTCATGAGGAGTGAACATCCTGTATATTGCCATAGCCACTCTAACCAACCATTCATCATTCTTAAGCTTTCTCATTGCCCGCTTCACCACCTTCCTGGGCACGCTGTCAAAAGCTTTCTCAAAATCACCAAAATTAAGTGCAACTCTGTCCTCCTTCCTGTGCAACAATCTCTCAATTATCCAGTGTAATTCAGTCAACCCCCATGCTGAATAATATGAAACACCAGATACTGTGTCCTTACCTCCAATCAGCAATTCATTCAGTGTTGAGCTGGTTAATGTGTCACTGCTCCAAGCTGTCCAGCTCAACCCTCAATCCTAAAAGCTTCTCAGTATTTCCAATGAGAAAAGATTGAAATCAAGCATAAAATACAATACAATATTGATTCAGTACATAACCATAATCATACTGTACTCACCAAGTGTTGGCATCGATGAAGGGTAGAATAGCACACTGTGCAGTACAGTGCACTTAATCCCATGGTATCTAGTGGTGAATGGCTTCCAGAAAGATTACTTCAGCACAAGGGAACTACAGGCTAAGTCATAGCACTGTGAAGTAGCCACTGCATGGGTCACAAATGCACAGTGCACAAATACATCCTCACTATATTGTGTAACACAGGAGGGAATGAGAGAGCGATGGTAGACTGCGCGTCGAGTGGGCCGCTCCTGTAGTGCATTGTAATTGGCTGGTGTGTTCCGGGGTCTGCACGTGTGCTGATTGGGTCTCATTTCTG
This sequence comes from Birgus latro, assembly GCA_018397915.1. Classification (NCBI taxonomy): domain Eukaryota; kingdom Metazoa; phylum Arthropoda; class Malacostraca; order Decapoda; family Coenobitidae; genus Birgus; species Birgus latro. The sequence goes on along the minus strand of JAGKTI010035837.1, from coordinate 6,904 downwards.
AGCCTGATGATACACATCACCACCAAAAAATACATAGTACTGCCAATTGCTTCTTGTTTCTGAGTCAGATGTCTAATTTCACCTGATATTGTTTTAACCCATACATGCCGGGCATTGGTAGGAACCGCTGATGCAATCCCGCCACAATTTGAATTGCCCACCATGTGATCTTGTCACCAAAGGGTAGGGAGAGAGTCCTGCCACCCAATGCAAGCGTGCATCAGACTTCTCAGTGACATAGCCAGGTGTAGAGCAATGTCTTCTGAATCCGCTTCGTCCGATTCCATTTCCGCCTCATGCGAACCCCTTGTCTCATCCACCCCTGCCAAGCCTCTGCCCAAGGATACTAGGGAAGGGCTCAGTGATAGTGCCATAGGATGTGCCTTGGACAGTCACACAACTCAGCTCGACTGGTCAGTGCTACCAATGCTGGCCAGTCCTCTCGGCTTCCCAGCCAAAGTTGGTGCCGCGTGCACATGCACAGAGACATCCCACTTGAGGTGCCAAAAGTTATTCATCTTCACGTTTATACTTATCGACGCAACCACCTGCAGACCTTGGTATGATTTCAATTGCAAGAAGAAGGGTTGCTGAATAATATGTTCTTTCATTTGTTAACCTAACTGCTATACTTTCCCAGATATGAAAGTTTGAAAAAAGGCCATTTTGGGAAATATGCCTGTAATGAGAGGGAGGCCAAGCCAAAATAAGCTTGGCATCCAAGGGTTAATGGAGCCAAGCAAAAAATGGTGGATATTGTGACAATGGATAATTGAGAGATTATATTTTTCCTGAGGCTGCTAGACAGTGAATATTGAATCAGTTATCCTTTGTCTGTCATAATCCCATATCACACAAAATGACTCCTCAAAATAATGAGTTGCAGAGACTTTAATGTGAAAATAAGTTAAGATAATACTGAATGTATTTTGCTCATTGAGTGCAGTTTTCATTGTATGTCCTCCAGAAAATCTTTAAACAAGGTCTTCACCATAGAGCACTTACCACAGGACAGAGTGGTTTTTAGTTTACTTAATCATGTTCCAGTTATTATTGAATAACCTCTTTAGTGTGATTACTTATTTTACCTTCTGTTCATGCTACCTTCTGATTTTACAGTACTCAATTTTGGAGGGACATTGCTAACTGGAGGAGTTAGATACAGTCTTCATTAACCCCTTCACTGATAGAGGTCCTTCCTAAGTTTTTTTTTTTTTAATCAAAGTTAGTTAAGAATAAATCAGTGTAATAGCATCGGAGTAAAATGGGTTATGATCCATTTTCAACATTTCCCCAGATTACTGCAACGAGATGTCCAGGTCATACTGGAGACCTTCAACAACAACAACTTTGTGGGCTCCATAATTCATCCTGTGAGTTTGATGCATTTTACAGATTATGAGTTGTGTTCTAAGTGGTATTAGAGATTAGGAAGACATCTTCCATAGCAATTATTTGCACATTACACCTGACGATCATTTATTGACATAAACTGTGTTGATTTTAAAATTACAGTAAAAGTTCTATTATTCGGCATCAGCAGGACCAAGCTGATGCCAAGAAATTAGATTTGCCGAAAAATTGAAAAACCTACCCACTCAGTACCTTATATGTATTGGTGAACACTGTCATCACCACTTAAGGTATTACAAATGTGTTTGGAGAGAGTACTGTAGACTGTACAATCCTGTGATCAATACAGTACTATACCTGAACCTTAAATTCTGAATATATAACTTAGTGAACATATACAACTGTAATGACACAGTAGGCTTACAAGTCACAGATAACACTTCCTGGATGGCCGAAATGATACAGAATATTACCTATGCGCTCAGTACATCATTTGTGTTGGTGAACACTGTCATCACTACTTATATTACAAATGTGTTTGAAGTGAATACTGTATACAGTACTCACTCCAAACACAAAAGTAAAATTGTTGGAAGAATACATAAACTGGAGGAACGTGAAGTGGTAAGGTCTTTTTGATGAAAGTTAACCCATCACGTCCTGACTTATTTCCCAGCTCCGATACTCCCCTGTTCCGAGCTATTTTGGGAAATTTTTTTTTTGGCTAAAACATCCGCTTTTGTTGAGAAACAAAGGAAAATCACCAAGAAAGTGCTTACCAGGGTCCATATGTGGTCGGAACAGGTGAGCCTCCCTGCGGCAGGTATCATATTCTGTCACTGACGTGTCTGGCTCTCACGTTTTCTGTGGTAGGTATTTTTGGGAGAAACAACAAACAACAGGTCTACATTTATTGATTTGGAACTGATAAATAATCACAACAACAATGCAGTGGTTTTTACTGAGAAATATAGGAAAAATAAGCATTGTTCCATTGCACGAGCATAGCGAGTTTGGTCACACGTGAGTCTCCAAGTTTCGTGTTTTGTTTTGTTTCGTTTCGTTTTTGAAGGCTCCAACATGCTTGCATGCGTCGGCCTTGGCCACCTAAAGGCAGCTCTCCACGCTGCTCGATCCCTGGCAGCCTCCCTGTTCAGTCCCTTAACCCTTAAGTCACACTTAATGACCTCGTCCCATGTCTTTCTCGGTCTACCCCTCCCAACCCCTCCCCCAATATTAACCCCTCTCACCCTCTGTACCCAATTATCCTCCCCCATCCTCTCCACATGTCCAAACCACCTCAGCCTACCTCTCCTCATCACAACACCAATACACTCCAGTCCCATCCTACCTCTCAACTCTTCCATCGTAAAACCAGCCCCCCCAGGCCTTGCACGCAGGGACGCACTGCACATCCACCTAATCATCGTCATTTCTGTACATTTCAACCTGCGAATATTCCCTTCCTTTACTGCCCAGGTCTCACTACCAAACAGCATCACACTCCTAACACATGTGGCATACAAAGACCCCTTAGCACGTAAGGAGAGTCCTCTCAATGTCAGGAGAGGCAACAGCTCCCTGAACTTCTTCCAACCACTTCTCATACTAGCAACCGAGCTAACTCCAGCCCCACCTCCGGCACATAACATGTCTCCCAAATAACGAAACTCCTCCACACACTCAAGAGACTCACCTGCAAGTTCAACCCTCTCACGCCTAACAAGAGGGTTGAACTACTTGCATAATACTGTTTCAATGATATTTTACCGTTTTTCACTTTATGTAAATGTATTCAGCTGTTTACATTCATTACGATGATATTTAGCATAATGATAGTGCATATTTGCATGCTCAGCTCACTCGCTATGACTCTTCTTTCAATATACGTTACATTTTTTATACTTTCATATAATTGTTTCGATGACATTATGCCATTTTTTACCCATTGTAAATGTTTTCACCTATTTACATTCCTTATGATGATAATTAGCGTACTGGTAGCGCATATTCACGTAGGAAGCGCAATCGCTACCACTCGTGTTTCAACTTATATTTTATTTTTCCACTTCCAATATACTTCTCCACTTACATTACACCCATTTTTACCTTATACTACTATTTACATATTTACATGCCTTATTTATTACGTTGAGCGTCAGAATATTGCATCTTTACACACTCGCTAGGAATGTTTCGACTTAGATTCTATTTATCCACTTACATAATACGTTGCCACTTATATTACACCCATTTCCACTTTATACTACTATTTACATATTTACATGCTTTATTTATTAATGAGTGTCAGAATATCGCATCTTTGCGCAGTCGCTAGGAATGTTTCAACTTAGATTCTATTTATCCACTTACATAATTTTCCACTTAAATTACACCTGTTTCCACTTTATACTACTATTTACATATTCACATGCCTTATTATTACACTGAGCATTTGAATGTCTTGAATTTGGCTCTCTTTTGTACTGTTTTTGCTTTTTCTTGGAAGGAGCAGTATGCAGGCCCATGGCCTTTGGTTCCTTCTTCCATGCATAAAAAAAAAAATATATATATAACCATAACATTGAGCGTCATATCGCTATCACACCATATCAGAATTGCATCAAGGTGTGATATTCCCTAAAGCAAGGGTGAATGCATAGACCCACGTCACACTCAATGCACTCATATCGGGTGTCTTTCTCTGAGTGCTGGGTCTCACTCTTGAATTTCCACACACATGTCACCTATGTTGGGGCCTAGGTCTGTTCAGCTGGGGAGGTATAGGCATGGGAAAGTGGTGAGCTGTTATTCTCAGGGGAGTTTAGGCGGTAGGGGCTGTGCGTGGGCGTTGTTGTGTCCTCTCGACTGCATCTATCTATCTATCTATTGCCAGACGCCTCAATCCCGAACTGGGTGGCCACAAACAAATTGCCTCCACGTCACTCTGTCCCCTGCCATTTCACTACCACGCTCCCAACTCACACCCCCCTCTCTCATATACCTCTCCACTCCATCCCTCCATCTCATCCTCGGCCTCCCCCTCCCTCTCGCCCCCTCCACCTCACTCACATACACTCTCCTCGTCAATCTTTCACTCTCCATCCTCTCCACATGCCCAAACCACCGTAACGTGTTTCTCCTAACGCTTCCCATCATGTCCCCAACCACACCACAACGCTCCTTCACTTCCTCATTTGTTAGTCTGTCTCTCCATGTGACTCCACATGCTCCTCTCAAATAACTCATTTCCACTGCTCTCACTCTTGACTTCTGTCCTTCCAACATGGTCTAAGCTTCACTTCCATATGTCAGAGTTGGTATCACAGTACTGTCATGTAACATCTTTTTCACTTCCATGCTCACCTCCCTGTTTCTTATCACTGCTTTCAACGAACCAGCAACCTTCCTTCCCTGCTATACCCTTTCGAGCACTTCACCCTCCAGACTACCATCCTTACTCATCACACTGCCCAAATACTTAAATTCACTCACATTCTCCATTTCCTTCCCATCCAATCTCACTGTACACTCACTGGCTTCACTTCTCTCGAAGACCATCACTTTACTCTTCCCCACATTCACCTTTAGATTCTGTTTCTTACACACTCTCCCAAACTCATCTACCAAGGCTTGCAGCTCCTCTTCGTCTTCACTCAACAACACAGTATCATCTGCAAACAACAATACAGGGAGTTTCCAAACACTGCCCTCTCTCACTAGGGCCGCTCCAACGACCTTGTATCTCTTTTATAACCTATCCATATACAGATTGAACAACCATGGAGACATGACACATCCTTGTTTAAATCCAACCTTCAAATGGAAAGATTCACTCAGTTTACCATCCACACGCACTGCAGCTTTAGCACCCTCATACATACTCTTCACTGCCTTCAACAACTTCCCATCCACTCCATATATTCTTAATACCTTCCACAAACCTTGTCTATCCACCCTGTCATATGCTTTCTCTAGATCCATGAAGGCTGCATACAATTTCTTGCCCTTCTCTAGAAACTTTTGCACTAAGGATCTAAGAATGAATATTTGGTCTACACAACCTCTTCCCTTCCTAAAACCTCCTTGTTCTTCTCCAACTAATTCCTCAGTAATTTCCCTAACTCTGTCAATAAGTATCCTACCATATATTTTTCCTATTACACTGAGAAGGCAAATGCCCCTATGATTACCGCACACTGCTTTTTCCCCTTTTCCTTTGTACAGAGGAATAATTATACCTGACTTCCAATCCTCCGGGACTCTACCCTCCTCCCAAGCCAATCTGCACACCTTCCACATCCATTCTATTACTATCTCTCCCCCATGCTTCAGCATTTCACCACAGACTCCATCAATTCCTGGGGCTTGCCCCATTTTAACTTTCTTCATTGCTTCCACCACTTCCATCCTGGTGATTTCTTCCTCTCTTCTCACAACCCTCCTCCTCCCTGCCATTCCCCAGCCACTTATACTTGCATTACTTTCATTCTCTATGTTCAACAGTTCATTGAAGTGTTCTCTCCATCTGTTTACTTTTTCTCCCTTCTCCACTAGTAATCTACCATTTTTATCTTTCACACCCCCACTGACTTCGTTGGCACCCTGTCTAGCTCTCTTTACCTCCTTCCAGTCTCTCGACGTGTTACTGGGCAATACTCTCCCGGTCATGCTCCCTCACAAACCCTTTAAATGTTTCCTGCACTCCGTTGTCATGGTGTGCAGGTGGTGGCAATTGAGGACAGTTATATCGAGCAGGTGAAAGAAGAGCTTCTTGTACCACTTCATTGTGGTCCTGGCACACTCTACACTGAATATCATGAAGTCTACCTGGTCCACCTGCCTCATGTTGATGGTATAATCAAGGGCACATTCAGGTTTCCAGATGTGCCGCCTCTTCTCACTGCGGTAATCCACGGAGTCTGTGCGGTGCATCAAGAGGTTGTGAACCATGGACAAGAGGCAGACTTCTCTGTTGTGATTCCATGCAGTTGCTAGGATGTTGTTAGCCTTGAAGAAGACCACCTCATTTTTGTCCAGTTTCCACCCCACCTTGACCATGTGATGCCGGTTTACCTTGACGGTACCACAGACTCCCGTGTTGTGCAGGTGTAGATAACGAGCCAGAAGAGGGCTAGTGTACCAGTTATCCAGGTAGAGGACGTGACCACGATGAAGGTACTCTTCTATCATAGTCTTTACCACTGCTCCATACAGTCCAATACTCCGATTTTCTATTATGTCTGTGCACCGGTGTACAAGACTATGTCTTGCGCATAACCAGCTCTACAGTCATACATAACAAAGATCTTGAACCCAAAATGGTGCCTTTTGCTGGGTATGTACTGGTGAAAAGAAATATTGCCTCTCCACAACATGAGACTCTTGTCTATGACAAGGTCTCCGTAGGGATAAAATGATGAATGGAATGATTGCTGTAGGTGATCAAAAACCAGCCTAATTCACCTCATCTTATCTGTGTTATTTGCATTGGCTGACAAAGAGAGTGTATGTGAGTGAGGTGGAGGGGGCGAGAGGGAGGGGGAGGCTG
>JAGKTI010035836.1:0-11179 GCA_018397915.1 Birgus latro | reverse complement strand
CCAACAGTCTGGGAAAGGAATTAGTAAAGCATATTTAATGGAAATGAATGTTATTGTAAGATTCTTATCTGACTCTGACTGTCGGCATTGCTTGAATGGACGGTGGAGGGGAGAAGAGTTTGGGATTATCCGGCTCTATTTATTTTTGGCCATGATCCTATTTGGCTGAAGACGTTTAGAGGCCATGCCAGACCTATCCTAAGCTAACCTATATTTTGGCTCTAAGGCAATTCTGCTGTTTGCCACTTTTGGGCTGCTATGGCCAAAATGACTGGGACTTGGGAGGAGGGGTTTTTAGGCTGCTACAGCCGACATGACTGGGCCGGGGGGGGGGGGGGGGGCCGAGGCTTTAGGCAGACTACGGCCTCTCAGCACAAAGTGAGTGTACCACTGCCTCTGTGCCACTTTCTCCTCATCAGCCTTCCTCAGGAATCCCTCACAGTTCAGTGTGGAGGCAACAGAAGCGGTGTCGTCATCGCCTTCAACTGCCTCCATGTTGTTGTAAGTCGTCTTTTCGTTGAGCTTACCAAGTGGACATGGCCTTTTCATATTTTCTGTTGAAATGAGTCTCACAGGTTTCCTGTTATTCCTGGATTACCACAGCTACTAGACGTTTTTATAAACTTACCTCTGAAAGCTTGAAATGAGGATTTAGAATGTGTGATACACTGACGCATCCAGTTGGAGTGATAGTTGGTAAACAATGAAGCAGGTTGGAGAGATTGTTTGTAAACACTGCCAGCAGCGACCTGCCAGCTGCCTTGAATACTCCAACTTTGTTTTTTTCCACTCACTTCTTGCAGGCACAATTAAACTGCTAGTTATCTGTTACATACGGTACATACCAAAGTTAACTTGAGAGTGTGAGATTTTATAGGTGGAATCGCCACGCCCATCTATTGAAGAATTACTGTGTGGGATTAATTCTTTTCCAGATGTGTGCTGCCTTTCCCTATTTTCTTTTGAAGTGAGTCATTCACAGGTTACTTTTTATTATTCCTGAATTACTAAAGCTACTGGGCATTTTTATAGACTTGCCTCTGAAAGCTATAAATGAGGATTTAGAATGTGTGATACACTGACACATCCAGCCGGCACAGTGGTTGGTAAACAACTGATATTGCAAATTGTTATGTGATATGGCCATGAATTATGAATCCGCAGTTTAGAAATGCACGATTTAGAAGATTCCGCTGTGTATATTACACTGCATGTCTTGGTGATGGTCCCTGTATTTTGTCATGATTCTAATCTCATTTCACTTAATTTCACCCTAGCCATGGCTTCTAAGAAAAATGCAAGTGTCATTGGTAGTGTAAAGCGTAAACACCAGTCTATTCCAATAGTCAAACCTCCTTGATCGTGATTACTGGGTTTGCCAAACTGCCGCAATAACAAAACCCCTCAGTAACCAAATACTGAATAAGTGGGAATAAATGTTAATTGGTTAAGGGTCCACGAGTCTACACTCACATTTTTGCCTGATGCCCCCAAAATAACAAGACTGGATTGACTGGATCAGCAATGTTTGCACCAATTCTGCTACTCTTGATCATGAACCAGATGACCCATTTCTCTCATACTTTATTTCTCCTAAGTAACTTTGTGAGTCAGCATTGTAATCAGTGTACAGTAATCTCTTTACTATTCGGACGCCCAGTATTCAGATGCATCACTATTCGGACATTGTGGGCTGTCTGACCCCCAGAATGCCCAAAAATTAAGAAAAATCTGGAAAAAATCCATTTTTTTTTTTTTAGACCGCGTCAGTTTCAATTTCTCGCGCGCGCCAATAGGCTGTGTTTTCGCGCATCGTGCCTGTCTGTCTGTCTCATTTCCCGCTCCGTTCCTGGCTCGTAAACACTCTCTGAAAATGGCGGCTGAAGTGATTGATTTTGTGGTGATACCCTGCAGGGCTTGATGCTGCTCTTCACCTTCTTCATCATGTGTGTGATAATGGCCCCGCCACCTGAGAAGAGGAAGAAAGTGTTTCTGACTCTGGAGAAGAAGAGAGAGTTGTATTGGAGAAGGTGGACGCCGGGTGGCCAACATCACGGATCCTACCTGAATTCAACCTCCCTCGCTCCACTTTGTTTGATATCAAGAAGTCCCGAGACAAACTACAGCAGTACACGGCTGATTTCGCTTCGAAGACCAGACGAAACGTGGAGAGGAAGGTGATGTTTACTCCTAAGTATGCTGAGATTGAATAAATTCTCCAGGACCTGTCACTAAACCACACGGGAATTTACTGTTATGTACAGTGCAGTGAAGTGATGTGATGCAAGGTATGTGAAAGAAACCGTTGTGGAAAGTGCTTGGAGAAGTGCTGGTGAGTGCAAAGTGCACCGGAAGTGCTGAGGTGTCAGGTGCAAGGTCTTACTGTCAGTCTGAGATGATCTAGCGGGTTATACATGACGGCGACATCTTTCTCGTAAGTACCCAAACTTCATCAAAATTCCTTGTTTTGTTCTTTCCATATCATTAATCGCATGCATAAACTGTGTGAAAGATGATTTCCATAATGATTTTCATGTCTAACCTGTTTTCATCATGCTGTAAATGGGTTAAAAAAATTACCGTAAATGTTAATCATAATTTCCTGCTTTCAATTTAATTTTTTCATGCATGGTTTTTAAGTGCACCAGCTATGAAAAAGGTGAATGCCTTTGATTTGTGTGCAAGATGATTTACCATAAAGATTTTCATGTCTAACCTGTTTTCGTCATGCTGTAAATGGGTTAAGAAATTACCCTAAATGTTAATCATAATTTCCTGCTTGCAATTTAATTTTTTCATGCATGGTTTTTAAGTGCACCAGCTATGAAAAAGGTGAATGCCAGTGAATTTCATGTACGGTCATAACCTAACCTAACCATTTTTTTGGTAACAGTTTACATCATTTTCTGTATTTGATGCTTTGTATCCAATAATTTAGTGTATAAAATGTGAGAAAAGGTGATTTCCATGTCCGATACTTACTTATACTATGCTGGCAAGTTCTGAGCACCTATTCCTTACTCACCTCTAAATCATCTTTTTTTGGTTAAAATTCATGCTTTGTGTGCATTATTTATGTGAAAAGGGACCTAAATAAGTGCTATACATGTCCGGTAGGGAGGTAGGAAGGTAGTTTTCTGATTTAGGTTAGGTTAGGTTAGGGTCATGAATGACCAGTGCTGGAGCTTCAGGACCAATATTCGGACAAAACCAGTGTCCGGACATGCTTTTGACTCTATTATGTCGAATAGTGGAGGGATTACTGTATTTTGTGTATAGAATAAAAATTCTCACAAGTAACCATTCTTAACCATCAGTTTATGCTCTTGCAAATTCAACACCTCATCAGATTTCTTATTCTTTTAGTTAAGTTTATCTGTAAATACTATATTGCTACTTCAGTTTAGATTTAATTGCTATCACAGCCATCTCCAAAGGTTATTTCTATCACTGCTATCTACTGAGACACTTTATAAGTGAGTGTTATTGCTTAGTGTTATTTCATTTTGGGGTTGTTTGTGTGTAGAAGCCAGCCGTCATGAGGAGTGAACATCCTGTATATTGCCATAGCCACTCTAACCAACCATTCATCATTCTTAAGCTTTCTCATTGCCCGCTTCACCACCTTCCTGGGCACGCTGTCAAAAGCTTTCTCAAAATCACCAAAATTAAGTGCAACTCTGTCCTCCTTCCTGTGCAACAATCTCTCAATTATCCAGTGTAATTCAGTCAACCCCCATGCTGAATAATATGAAACACCAGATACTGTGTCCTTACCTCCAATCAGCAATTCATTCAGTGTTGAGCTGGTTAATGTGTCACTGCTCCAAGCTGTCCAGCTCAACCCTCAATCCTAAAAGCTTCTCAGTATTTCCAATGAGAAAAGATTGAAATCAAGCATAAAATACAATACAATATTGATTCAGTACATAACCATAATCATACTGTACTCACCAAGTGTTGGCATCGATGAAGGGTAGAATAGCACACTGTGCAGTACAGTGCACTTAATCCCATGGTATCTAGTGGTGAATGGCTTCCAGAAAGATTACTTCAGCACAAGGGAACTACAGGCTAAGTCATAGCACTGTGAAGTAGCCACTGCATGGGTCACAAATGCACAGTGCACAAATACATCCTCACTATATTGTGTAACACAGGAGGGAATGAGAGAGCGATGGTAGACTGCGCGTCGAGTGGGCCGCTCCTGTAGTGCATTGTAATTGGCTGGTGTGTTCCGGGGTCTGCACGTGTGCTGATTGGGTCTCATTTCTGAGCCTGATGATACACATCACCACCAAAAAATACATAGTACTGCCAATTGCTTCTTGTTTCTGAGTCAGATGTCTAATTTCACCTGATATTGTTTTAACCCATACATGCCGGGCATTGGTAGGAACCGCTGATGCAATCCCGCCACAATTTGAATTGCCCACCATGTGATCTTGTCACCAAAGGGTAGGGAGAGAGTCCTGCCACCCAATGCAAGCGTGCATCAGACTTCTCAGTGACATAGCCAGGTGTAGAGCAATGTCTTCTGAATCCGCTTCGTCCGATTCCATTTCCGCCTCATGCGAACCCCTTGTCTCATCCACCCCTGCCAAGCCTCTGCCCAAGGATACTAGGGAAGGGCTCAGTGATAGTGCCATAGGATGTGCCTTGGACAGTCACACAACTCAGCTCGACTGGTCAGTGCTACCAATGCTGGCCAGTCCTCTCGGCTTCCCAGCCAAAGTTGGTGCCGCGTGCACATGCACAGAGACATCCCACTTGAGGTGCCAAAAGTTATTCATCTTCACGTTTATACTTATCGACGCAACCACCTGCAGACCTTGGTATGATTTCAATTGCAAGAAGAAGGGTTGCTGAATAATATGTTCTTTCATTTGTTAACCTAACTGCTATACTTTCCCAGATATGAAAGTTTGAAAAAAGGCCATTTTGGGAAATATGCCTGTAATGAGAGGGAGGCCAAGCCAAAATAAGCTTGGCATCCAAGGGTTAATGGAGCCAAGCAAAAAATGGTGGATATTGTGACAATGGATAATTGAGAGATTATATTTTTCCTGAGGCTGCTAGACAGTGAATATTGAATCAGTTATCCTTTGTCTGTCATAATCCCATATCACACAAAATGACTCCTCAAAATAATGAGTTGCAGAGACTTTAATGTGAAAATAAGTTAAGATAATACTGAATGTATTTTGCTCATTGAGTGCAGTTTTCATTGTATGTCCTCCAGAAAATCTTTAAACAAGGTCTTCACCATAGAGCACTTACCACAGGACAGAGTGGTTTTTAGTTTACTTAATCATGTTCCAGTTATTATTGAATAACCTCTTTAGTGTGATTACTTATTTTACCTTCTGTTCATGCTACCTTCTGATTTTACAGTACTCAATTTTGGAGGGACATTGCTAACTGGAGGAGTTAGATACAGTCTTCATTAACCCCTTCACTGATAGAGGTCCTTCCTAAGTTTTTTTTTTTTTAATCAAAGTTAGTTAAGAATAAATCAGTGTAATAGCATCGGAGTAAAATGGGTTATGATCCATTTTCAACATTTCCCCAGATTACTGCAACGAGATGTCCAGGTCATACTGGAGACCTTCAACAACAACAACTTTGTGGGCTCCATAATTCATCCTGTGAGTTTGATGCATTTTACAGATTATGAGTTGTGTTCTAAGTGGTATTAGAGATTAGGAAGACATCTTCCATAGCAATTATTTGCACATTACACCTGACGATCATTTATTGACATAAACTGTGTTGATTTTAAAATTACAGTAAAAGTTCTATTATTCGGCATCAGCAGGACCAAGCTGATGCCAAGAAATTAGATTTGCCGAAAAATTGAAAAACCTACCCACTCAGTACCTTATATGTATTGGTGAACACTGTCATCACCACTTAAGGTATTACAAATGTGTTTGGAGAGAGTACTGTAGACTGTACAATCCTGTGATCAATACAGTACTATACCTGAACCTTAAATTCTGAATATATAACTTAGTGAACATATACAACTGTAATGACACAGTAGGCTTACAAGTCACAGATAACACTTCCTGGATGGCCGAAATGATACAGAATATTACCTATGCGCTCAGTACATCATTTGTGTTGGTGAACACTGTCATCACTACTTATATTACAAATGTGTTTGAAGTGAATACTGTATACAGTACTCACTCCAAACACAAAAGTAAAATTGTTGGAAGAATACATAAACTGGAGGAACGTGAAGTGGTAAGGTCTTTTTGATGAAAGTTAACCCATCACGTCCTGACTTATTTCCCAGCTCCGATACTCCCCTGTTCCGAGCTATTTTGGGAAATTTTTTTTTTGGCTAAAACATCCGCTTTTGTTGAGAAACAAAGGAAAATCACCAAGAAAGTGCTTACCAGGGTCCATATGTGGTCGGAACAGGTGAGCCTCCCTGCGGCAGGTATCATATTCTGTCACTGACGTGTCTGGCTCTCACGTTTTCTGTGGTAGGTATTTTTGGGAGAAACAACAAACAACAGGTCTACATTTATTGATTTGGAACTGATAAATAATCACAACAACAATGCAGTGGTTTTTACTGAGAAATATAGGAAAAATAAGCATTGTTCCATTGCACGAGCATAGCGAGTTTGGTCACACGTGAGTCTCCAAGTTTCGTGTTTTGTTTTGTTTCGTTTCGTTTTTGAAGGCTCCAACATGCTTGCATGCGTCGGCCTTGGCCACCTAAAGGCAGCTCTCCACGCTGCTCGATCCCTGGCAGCCTCCCTGTTCAGTCCCTTAACCCTTAAGTCACACTTAATGACCTCGTCCCATGTCTTTCTCGGTCTACCCCTCCCAACCCCTCCCCCAATATTAACCCCTCTCACCCTCTGTACCCAATTATCCTCCCCCATCCTCTCCACATGTCCAAACCACCTCAGCCTACCTCTCCTCATCACAACACCAATACACTCCAGTCCCATCCTACCTCTCAACTCTTCCATCGTAAAACCAGCCCCCCCAGGCCTTGCACGCAGGGACGCACTGCACATCCACCTAATCATCGTCATTTCTGTACATTTCAACCTGCGAATATTCCCTTCCTTTACTGCCCAGGTCTCACTACCAAACAGCATCACACTCCTAACACATGTGGCATACAAAGACCCCTTAGCACGTAAGGAGAGTCCTCTCAATGTCAGGAGAGGCAACAGCTCCCTGAACTTCTTCCAACCACTTCTCATACTAGCAACCGAGCTAACTCCAGCCCCACCTCCGGCACATAACATGTCTCCCAAATAACGAAACTCCTCCACACACTCAAGAGACTCACCTGCAAGTTCAACCCTCTCACGCCTAACAAGAGGGTTGAACTACTTGCATAATACTGTTTCAATGATATTTTACCATTTTTCACTTTATGTAAATGTATTCAGCTGTTTACATTCATTACGATGATATTTAGCATAATGATAGTGCATATTTGCATGCTCAGCTCACTCGCTATGACTCTTCTTTCAATATACGTTACATTTTTTATACTTTCATATAATTGTTTCGATGACATTATGCCATTTTTTACCCATTGTAAATGTTTTCACCTATTTACATTCCTTATGATGATAATTAGCGTACTGGTAGCGCATATTCACGTAGGAAGCGCAATCGCTACCACTCGTGTTTCAACTTATATTTTATTTTTCCACTTCCAATATACTTCTCCACTTACATTACACCCATTTTTACCTTATACTACTATTTACATATTTACATGCCTTATTTATTACGTTGAGCGTCAGAATATTGCATCTTTACACACTCGCTAGGAATGTTTCGACTTAGATTCTATTTATCCACTTACATAATACGTTGCCACTTATATTACACCCATTTCCACTTTATACTACTATTTACATATTTACATGCTTTATTTATTAATGAGTGTCAGAATATCGCATCTTTGCGCAGTCGCTAGGAATGTTTCAACTTAGATTCTATTTATCCACTTACATAATTTTCCACTTAAATTACACCTGTTTCCACTTTATACTACTATTTACATATTCACATGCCTTATTATTACACTGAGCATTTGAATGTCTTGAATTTGGCTCTCTTTTGTACTGTTTTTGCTTTTTCTTGGAAGGAGCAGTATGCAGGCCCATGGCCTTTGGTTCCTTCTTCCATGCATAAAAAAAAAAATATATATATAACCATAACATTGAGCGTCATATCGCTATCACACCATATCAGAATTGCATCAAGGTGTGATATTCCCTAAAGCAAGGGTGAATGCATAGACCCACGTCACACTCAATGCACTCATATCGGGTGTCTTTCTCTGAGTGCTGGGTCTCACTCTTGAATTTCCACACACATGTCACCTATGTTGGGGCCTAGGTCTGTTCAGCTGGGGAGGTATAGGCATGGGAAAGTGGTGAGCTGTTATTCTCAGGGGAGTTTAGGCGGTAGGGGCTGTGCGTGGGCGTTGTTGTGTCCTCTCGACTGCATCTATCTATCTATCTATTGCCAGACGCCTCAATCCCGAACTGGGTGGCCACAAACAAATTGCCTCCACGTCACTCTGTCCCCTGCCATTTCACTACCACGCTCCCAACTCACACCCCCCTCTCTCATATACCTCTCCACTCCATCCCTCCATCTCATCCTCGGCCTCCCCCTCCCTCTCGCCCCCTCCACCTCACTCACATACACACTCCTCGTCAATCTTTCACTCTCCATCCTCTCCACATGCCCAAACCACCGTAACGTGTTTCTCCTAACGCTTCCCATCATGTCCCCAACCACACCACAACGCTCCTTCACTTCCTC
Source organism: Birgus latro (assembly GCA_018397915.1). Taxonomy (NCBI): domain Eukaryota; kingdom Metazoa; phylum Arthropoda; class Malacostraca; order Decapoda; family Coenobitidae; genus Birgus; species Birgus latro. The sequence continues at coordinate 2,356 of JAGKTI010035836.1, read as the reverse complement.
ATTTGTTAGTCTGTCTCTCCATGTGACTCCACATGCTCCTCTCAAATAACTCATTTCCACTGCTCTCACTCTTGACTTCTGTCCTTCCAACATGGTCTAAGCTTCACTTCCATATGTCAGAGTTGGTATCACAGTACTGTCATGTAACATCTTTTTCACTTCCATGCTCACCTCCCTGTTTCTTATCACTGCTTTCAACGAACCAGCAACCTTCCTTCCCTGCTATACCCTTTCGAGCACTTCACCCTCCAGACTACCATCCTTACTCATCACACTGCCCAAATACTTAAATTCACTCACATTCTCCATTTCCTTCCCATCCAATCTCACTGTACACTCACTGGCTTCACTTCTCTCGAAGACCATCACTTTACTCTTCCCCACATTCACCTTTAGATTCTGTTTCTTACACACTCTCCCAAACTCATCTACCAAGGCTTGCAGCTCCTCTTCGTCTTCACTCAACAACACAGTATCATCTGCAAACAACAATACAGGGAGTTTCCAAACACTGCCCTCTCTCACTAGGGCCGCTCCAACGACCTTGTATCTCTTTTATAACCTATCCATATACAGATTGAACAACCATGGAGACATGACACATCCTTGTTTAAATCCAACCTTCAAATGGAAAGATTCACTCAGTTTACCATCCACACGCACTGCAGCTTTAGCACCCTCATACATACTCTTCACTGCCTTCAACAACTTCCCATCCACTCCATATATTCTTAATACCTTCCACAAACCTTGTCTATCCACCCTGTCATATGCTTTCTCTAGATCCATGAAGGCTGCATACAATTTCTTGCCCTTCTCTAGAAACTTTTGCACTAAGGATCTAAGAATGAATATTTGGTCTACACAACCTCTTCCCTTCCTAAAACCTCCTTGTTCTTCTCCAACTAATTCCTCAGTAATTTCCCTAACTCTGTCAATAAGTATCCTACCATATATTTTTCCTATTACACTGAGAAGGCAAATGCCCCTATGATTACCGCACACTGCTTTTTCCCCTTTTCCTTTGTACAGAGGAATAATTATACCTGACTTCCAATCCTCCGGGACTCTACCCTCCTCCCAAGCCAATCTGCACACCTTCCACATCCATTCTATTACTATCTCTCCCCCATGCTTCAGCATTTCACCACAGACTCCATCAATTCCTGGGGCTTGCCCCATTTTAACTTTCTTCATTGCTTCCACCACTTCCATCCTGGTGATTTCTTCCTCTCTTCTCACAACCCTCCTTCTCCCTGCCATTCCCCAGCCACTTATACTTGCATTACTTTCATTCTCTATGTTCAACAGTTCATTGAAGTGTTCTCTCCATCTGTTTACTTTTTCTCCCTTCTCCACTAGTAATCTACCATTTTTATCTTTCACACCCCCACTGACTTCGTTGGCACCCTGTCTAGCTCTCTTTACCTCCTTCCAGTCTCTCGACGTGTTACTGGGCAATACTCTCCCGGTCATGCTCCCTCACAAACCCTTTAAATGTTTCCTGCACTCCGTTGTCATGGTGTGCAGGTGGTGGCAATTGAGGACAGTTATATCGAGCAGGTGAAAGAAGAGCTTCTTGTACCACTTCATTGTGGTCCTGGCACACTCTACACTGAATATCATGAAGTCTACCTGGTCCACCTGCCTCATGTTGATGGTATAATCAAGGGCACATTCAGGTTTCCAGATGTGCCGCCTCTTCTCACTGCGGTAATCCACGGAGTCTGTGCGGTGCATCAAGAGGTTGTGAACCATGGACAAGAGGCAGACTTCTCTGTTGTGATTCCATGCAGTTGCTAGGATGTTGTTAGCCTTGAAGAAGACCACCTCATTTTTGTCCAGTTTCCACCCCACCTTGACCATGTGATGCCGGTTTACCTTGACGGTACCACAGACTCCCGTGTTGTGCAGGTGTAGATAACGAGCCAGAAGAGGGCTAGTGTACCAGTTATCCAGGTAGAGGACGTGACCACGATGAAGGTACTCTTCTATCATAGTCTTTACCACTGCTCCATACAGTCCAATACTCCGATTTTCTATTATGTCTGTGCACCGGTGTACAAGACTATGTCTTGCGCATAACCAGCTCTACAGTCATACATAACAAAGATCTTGAACCCAAAATGGTGCCTTTTGCTGGGTATGTACTGGTGAAAAGAAATATTGCCTCTCCACAACATGAGACTCTTGTCTATGACAAGGTCTCCGTAGGGATAAAATGATGAATGGAATGATTGCTGTAGGTGATCAAAAACCAGCCTAATTCACCTCATCTTATCTGTGTTATTTGCATTGGCTGACAAAGAGAGTGTATGTGAGTGAGGTGGAGGGGGCGAGAGGGAGGGGGAGGCTG
>JAGKTI010035833.1:0-11179 GCA_018397915.1 Birgus latro | reverse complement strand
CCATCCAATCTCACTGTACACTCACTGGCTTCACTTCTCTCGAAGACTATCACTTTACTCTTCCCCACATTCACCTTTAGCTTCTGTTTCTTACACACTCTCCCAAACTCATCTACCAAGCCTTGCAGCTCCCCTTCGTCTTCACTCAACAACACAGTATCTTCTGCAAACAACAGTACAGGGAGTTTCCAAACACTGCCCTCTCTCACTAGGGCCACTCCAACATCCACTGCCCGACCTTGTATCTCTTTTATAACCCCATCCATATACAGATTGAACAACCATGGAGACATGACACATCCTTGTTTCAATCCAACCTTCAAATGGAAAGATTCACTCAGTTTGCCATCCACACGCACTGCAGCCTTAGCACCCTCATACATACTCTTCACTGCCTTCAACAACTTCCCATCCACTCCATATATTCTTAGTACCTTCCACAAACCTTGTCTATCCACCCTGTCATATGCTTTCTCCAGATCCATGAAGGCTGCATACAACTTCTTGCCCTTCTCTAGAAACTTTTCCACTAAGGATCTAAGAATGAATATCTGGTCTATACAACCTCTTCCCTTCCTAAAACCTTCTTGTTCTTCTCCAACTAATTCCTCAGTAATTCCCCTGACTCTGTCAATAAGTATCCTACCATATATTTTTCCTATTACACTGAGAAGGCAAATGCCCCTATGATTACCACACACTGCTTTTTCCCCTTTTCCTTTGTACAGAGGAATAATTATACCTGACTTCCAATCCTCCGGGACTCTACCCTCCTCCAAAGCCAATCTGCACACCTTCCACATCCATTCTATTACTATCGCTCCCCCATGCTTCAGCATTTCACTACACACTTCATCAATTCCTGGGGCTTTCCCCATTTTAACTTTCTTCATTGCTTCCACCACTTCCATCCTGGTGATTTCTTCCTCTCTTCTCACAACCCTCCTTCTCCCTGCCATTCCCCAGCCACTTATACTTGCATTACTTTCATTCTCTATGTTCAACAGTTCATTAAAGTGTTCTCTCCATCTGTTTACTTTTTCTCCCTTCTCCACTAATAATCTACCATTTTTATCTTTCACACCCCCACTGACTTTGTTGGCACCCTGTCTAGCTCTCTTTACCTCCTTCCAGAACATTTTCTTACATTCCCTCCACTTTGCACTCAAATTCCTTCCAAATTCCTCATCCACTCTCTTCTTACTAATCTTTTCACCTCTCCCCTCCTCACTACATATAACTCTCTCGTCCGTCTCTCAGCTTCGTCGTCGCCCCTGTTCCTCATCCACTCATTATATGCTTTCTTCTTTTGTTCCACAGCCTCTCTCACCTCTTCAGTCCACCATGCTGTTCCCTGAACCCCCTTTCGTCTTCTCTTCACCCCACACACCACCTCACATGCTGCACAGATTTCTTCTATGAATACCTTGCACACACCCTCCACGTCCCCCATCTGCTCCAATCTATATTTACCCAATCGCTCCTCCACTTCCCTTCTATATTCAGCCTTTATTCCATCCTCTTGTAACTTTTCTACCCTCCTTGTAACACATACTTCCTCCTGTCTTTCCCTTCTCCTCTTCCTCCATCTTGTTTGGATTCTGATTCTGGCCACCACCAAGTGGTGGTCAGAAAGTCCACTCCCCCAACCTCTATATACTCTTGCATCCGTTATACATCTTCTCATCCTTTCATCCACACACACATAGTCAATCATTGCCTTCCGTTCATTCATTCCCCCGTCCTCTCTTCTCACCACTCGCCATGTATACCTATGGATCATTTTGTGCCTGAAGAGGGTATTGGCTATTACCAACCCCCTCCCAGCACAAATGTCCACTAAAGCACTGCCATTCTCATCCATCTCTGCAGGCACACCCCACTCACCAACCACTCCATCCACCTTCTCATTCCCTACTTTTCCATTCATATCTCCAATCAGAAACACTCTCTCATTCCTTTCAAACTTTTCCAAGCAGGCTTCCACATTTGTCCAAAACTCTTCTCTCACTCCACTAACACGATCTTGCGTTGGCGCATACACGCACACAATTGCCCAACTTTCACTCTTACCCACACAATCCTTGACCCAACTGATCCATACTCTCTTACATTCTCCTTCCACCTGTTGCTCACAACAATACACACTCCCTCTTTCGCCCTCTCATTCTCACCCACTCCCGCGCATATACCCCATCCATATTCCCATTCTCTCACACTCTCACCTGGTCATTTAGTTTCAGTTATTCCACATATATCCACTTTCGCACTCTCAAGCACCTGTACAATCTCTGTCTCTTTCACCTCATCATTCATACCTCTCACATTCCAGGTCGCAATCTTGATCTCGTCCTTTGTCCGTTCCTTTGTCGTCAACTTTTGATCAGTCCTGGTCCGAGGCTTCCTGTTTGTATTTTTAGTTAGTAGTTTTTACGGGGTGGGGCACTAACCCACCACCAACCCTTTTAATTTCCTCTTACGACAAGCAGGGATACTGGGGGAGAATTCTTGAAACCCCCCTACCCCCAGAAGGCCGTTTAACCCTTACTATGCAGTTCCTGTGCTAGGGTAAGAATACACCACTCCATTATGATGAAAACAGCAAAGAAGGCTTTCCCATCAGCAAACCATCCACCTAAAATAACAGAAATATGTGAAAATTAAGGGACTCCATGAAATTCAGACAAATCAGCATGGAAAGTTAAAAGAAAGTACGAAATGGAAACAATCTCTACATAGTGGTACCTGGAATACAAGGACAATAGTAATTTTTTCAAGTATACATTCTCGCTCACAGACACTGCCGCTCATCCACCTCAATGCCTTCCATACCTGTACTACCCTGTTCCACAGGTTATTTGTCCCTTAGGATGCGTAAAATACAGATTGAATAGGGATTTCAGAATGTGTTTTAGTAGAAGCTGCCTGATAGTATCAGATCTGAGCAGCCTGGCAACTATAATTCATACTTCTTTTATTTATTCATTAACATTCGCATGCGAGAAATTTAAAAGTCCCGCTGAGTTTCTTAGTGTAACCCACACTGCAGCGCGCAGGCTGATGACAATAAAAGGTACTTAAATTATAAATATCACAACAATTAATTTTAGATAATGTTCATGGCACATTTGATACGATTAACATTATATTAGATCTAGCAACGTTTTCTACATACGTGCGTTGCGTCATCAAACTGTGCCAGTGATGAATCACAACATAGGTTGCAGGTACACAACAAACAGACGTGCTGTCAGTTCAGCGTGAGAGGTCGAGCTTGGTCTTTGTGAGGCTGTGGGCTTATTTAACCTTTTCCAGAGTAAGTACTACTTACCACTGATTAGATCTAACACTTATTTAAGCAGTTTTATGATTATTGGTGACTATACGTGTAAATAGGTTTCAATAAATAACGAAGGACCTATAAATCCCGGATCCTTCACGGGGTGTGCGCCCGCGCTTTGCGAGATACAGTTAACTCAGCCCTCTAGTTTATCTTGATAGTTGGTGCATGTACGTACACCAGTTTTTGCAAAAGTGAACAGATATTCAGCACGGATATTCATGTTTTCATTGTGTCAAGTAAGGGTAATAATTCACTTCCGCTTCTGGTAGTCCTGCCATCCCAGCACTGGGAAAATTTTCTCATAAGCCCATGTTAGCCAGAAGAAATTCCCAGTAAATCCAGTAAAAAAGCTTGCACTTTAATTGTAGCTTTAATAACTTTTTTGGACAAACTGCAGAAGAGCCCCCATTAACAAATATGAAAATTTTATGACGGATTGTCTTTTGTAATTGCAAGTTCATTTATGGCACCGATTCTGCAGAAATATCATTTATATTACTAAAGTTGTATAATTCATTCATGATGCCCAAATTCAGGAAAAAAAAAAGTTAATATCACAAAATTATGTTTGTTAACATCACAAAGTTAGGTTTGTTGACATTTGTGGTGGCATCCTGCAGAGGGCAATGGGTCTATTCAGACTCGAAACTCATTTGTCAGCAGAACATTTAGGTTGGTTGGATTAATTTAAGTTAGGTTTGATTTAATTAGGTTATGATAGGTCAAGTTGTTAGGTAATATTAGATTAGTCTGTTTATCTGTCTATTGCCAGATGCCATAATCCTGTAAGGGGTGGCCATTTGAGTTATCTATTTTACAGGGAAGGGCACTAACCCTCCACCAACCCACTTGTTGACACGTAGGGAGCACGTATGGTTTGGTTATATGGTTACCACCCATCGTTGTAGATGGTTTCTCGGCTTACAGGAAACCATTTGGCTTGTCACTCAATGTAAAGCCACCTGTAAAGGAAAGAAAAGCAGTAAGAAATAGCAGGAAAGATGGGAGAAATAGGAAGAGAGGAGGGCAGGCACAGAAAAGGAATGATAAAGGTTAAGGAAGAAGTAGGCAGCACTACATTAATTGAGTGGATGATGGTTGCCATCAGCTATCACTGTTAGATTAGTACTGTAAGGAATAGATTAGTACTGTAAGGAATAACGATTAGTGACACTGGAGCTGAATCAGTCTGAAAGTCTGACATAGCAGGTAGCTGCTTTTTTTTTTCTTTTTTTTTTTAAAGGAGCAAAGAACCAAAGGCCAGAGGTCTGCAAGGTTGTTCCCTGGTGGTTTTATAGTTGATATCCTCAAAGTTGTGTATTTCCACAACTTTTCCAAGCCATCACAATGATAATTACTTTAGCTACATTTTATTGAGGTAAAAAAATACAATTGTATATTTTATGCATGGGAGCTCACCTGCAGTTTCATAGTTATTTTTTTTTTCTGAACCAGTTATTAAAGTGGCACCATAGCTAAGTTAACATCTAATGCAGAAATAACCAATTTCTGAAATGTGTTTTTCAGAAAATATTTTTTTCAAAATCACAAAATACTTATGTAAGTATGCTTTGAATTTCATGAGTTATAATTGCAAAACCAGCCCAACCTAACTGGAGCAGCAATACAGTATATAATACAACCAAGTGAACCCAGTAAAACTCACATAGGCTACCGAGTTGATTGAGGTTACAGGATAGAAAGGAGATGAGTGCAAAATGTAGGGAAACCTATAAAAAATATGAGGAAAGAAAGAGTCATGTAGGATATGGTTGGTTTGAACCACATAACTCTGGGAGACCTTTCAAAAGCAGAATAAAATGTAGTAGTAACTAGGCCTAGACAAAGTAGGTATGGCATGTTAATGCATGCCATTGTTTTTTTCCTTGTTTCTGAATAGACTGCTGTGCCAGCATATGGACCTTGGGTGAGATCAAACACTCTGCTGCTCAGCTGTTACCATGTGTTCAAGCATACTGGATCACAGTGGCCACAGAAAATGCTAAATGTGGTATAGAGTATTAGGCACGCAGCTGCCAAGTTTACTTTGGCAAGAATTTTCATGTTCCTTCAGAAATGGGGAGGGCCTTTAAGATCATAGAAGTATGAGGTTAAAAATGGCAAAGCAAGATGAATAGTAAATGTAAAGTACCATACAAAGGAAATGTTAGAACTGAAAGTCTCTGCTAAGTTTTGGAATCAAAAGAAGTGTGAAGAACTGATACTCTAAATTGCTTTTCAGAGTCATGAAAGTATATGAGGGAGGGGGGAGTGAGTTGCAGGGAGGGCAGTCAAATGGTGAGTGACAGAGTGACTTGGAGGCATTTTGTCTGTGGCAACCCTTTGTGGGATTAAAGCGTCAGTCTATAGATAGATAGGTAGATGAAAGTCAGTATACTGGTAATGTGAAAACTGAAGATCCAAGCCAAATCAGCTTCAAGTTTGTTTATCCTAATATAAAACTAGAGCCTCAGTTTTTATTTAGGTTTAAAAATGGATACATTAACAAATGTCGGCCTGCACTTGCTCCAGTGGTGAATAATATTGTTGCAACTTTAGGGTTGGTAGATACATCGAGAACGACACATAGACAGGCCAGGCTGTTAATCAAAGGCAGCTGAACACTGGGTTTTATCTCTCCTAAGCACAGCTGAAGTACACTTGGATCACACTGACTTTTCTCTCCCACATTAACGCTCGTCTTCACTCACTGTCCGTTTGCTAGCTGACTGACTCTGACTTGCTTTCTGTCTGACCACTCCATCCTTCAAGGAGTAGCTCTTACTGTCTGACTCACTCTGTCTGATTCTTTGTTTCACTGTTTGTATGCCACTGACTCACTGACTCTCGCTGTTCACTGATTGTCCATTGCTGACTATCTATCTATTGCCAGACGCCATAATCCCGTAAGGGGTGGCCATTTGACTCTGAGTTATTTGTTTTACAGGGAGGGGCACTAACCCTCCACCAACCCACCTGTTGACACGTAGGGAGCACGTATGGTTTGGTTATATGGTTACCACCCACCGTTGTAAATGGTTTCTTGGCTTACAGGAAACCATTTGGCTTGTCACTCAATGTAAAGCCACCTGTAAAAGAAAGAAAAGCAATAAGAAGTGACAGGAAAGATAGGAAAAATAGGAAGAGAGGAGGGCAGGCACAGAAAAAGAATGATAAAGGCTAAGGAAGAAGTAGGCAGCACTACATCAAGTGAGTGGATGATGGTGGCTCTCACTATATCACTAGGTACAAGCTCAGACTCGCTCTGTTGCTAACTGGCTCACTGAGTAAACTGAAATTGGTTTGGATGCAGCACAGTCACTAAATAAACCCCCACCCCTGACTTATGTACCATTATGGCTCAGAACACTCCAGAGCCTAAGAGAGAACTCACACTTTCTCATGCAATAATGCACATAGATTAACAATGCACAATAAGACAAATGACACAAACTAATTCCTAAGAAAGAGAGAGATAATAAAACAGACATGCAAAAATCTCCAGTGTTCCTCACATCTCAGATATAAACTTTAGCCTAATCGTACAGCACAGCACTTAATTTCTAGAATGTTCATCACATATCCACGTATAAAACACTACCCTAATCCTACTGGCACAACACTATAATGTATTGCCTTATTTTGTAACACTGTTCAGGCTGTTATAATTGTTGCATTGGTCTACCTACCAAATACTGGCAGCAGTATTTTTATTTTCAGTTAATTATGTGCCATGTGAAAAATAGTCACATGGATTTTCTTTCAGGGTAACCAAGATGCTGGTCCGGTGTGTTCTTCTGTGGTTGGTGGCAGTAGTGCTTGCCGAAGACTTTTACGAGATGCTAGGAGTCACCAAGAGTGCCAGTCAGAAAGAAATCCGAAAAGCATTCAAGGAAAAAGCACTTACACATCACCCAGATAAGAACACTGTAAGCTAATTTGTGGTCTAGTATATGAGGGCTATTCAAAAAGTATCCGACCTTTGGTTAGGAAAAATAGGATTATTCACCTGGCGATCTGAAACCCTATTCCCCTTCAAAGTAGTCTCCTTGGGATCGCACATACTTCTCCCAGCGGTCCTGCCATTGTTGGAAGCATTTCTGGAACGCACTTTTGGGAATGGAGTACTGCTGGGTCGTCGCATTCTGCATAATGTCTTCTCGTGACTCAAATCAGGTCCCTTTCAGCAGCATTTTCACCTTGGGGAACAGCCACAAATCACACGGAGCCATGTCGGGAGAGTAGGGAGCCTGATGAACCACAGGAGTGTTGTGTTTGGCCAAGAAAATATGAATCAGATGCAAGGAATGAGCGGGGCAAGAGACCTTACCTGTGAGCATCAGGAACTTGGCAGCTGCATCATGACAAAGCACCAGCTCATTCCTCGCATTTTTGTTCTTTTTTGTTGTTTGTTTGGGGATTGTGTCTCATTCCATCTTTTAACCCTTTAATTGCCGAGAGGTAATATATCACTTACCCCCCAGGCCCGCCTCACAGTTTTTTTTTTTTTAAATTCGAAATTGATTGTTTTATTCTCCTAGATTGAAAATAAATATCTGGCACACTGGCCAGTGAGGTTTTTAGCCTTCTAAAGCCATCCTATGGTTCATTATGATTCATTAAAAAATTCATGAAATGAGTGCTTCATGCCAGTTAAATCTAAACAAAATGACGATAAAATTGCGGGCAATGGTATACGTACATGAGAGAGGGGGTGTGAGTTGGGAGCGTGGTAGTGAAATGGCAGGGGACAGAGTGACATGGAGGCAATTTGTTTGTGGCCACCCCGTTCGGGATTGAGGCGTCTGGCAATAGATAGATAGATAGGTATACGTACAGTATTGTCATTTTTGCTACCTAAATGCCTAATATGTTGCTAAAATAGTTGTAAGTAAATGGAATTACATATAGTTTTGGAAGAATGTTTATGTTGTTTATGGAAACATATAGATTTGAATATAGTTTGGATAGTATATATACAATGGAATGTTTATGTTGTTTATGGAAACATATAGATTTGAATATAGTTTGGATAGTATATATACAATGAGTGGGAATGGAGGGGTACTTTTGTTTTTGTTTCTGGGCCGTTTCAAAATAAAAGGACATATTTCTGGACAGCATGTGATGTACAGGCTGAATGCTTGTCATGCCTTAAGAGTGATTTACTTACAGGCTGAGTGTTTGGAATGGTTGAGAGGGTTCATGTAATCATGCCAGAGACCATGGTTCCGATCCCAATATATTTCACATTTTTTTTATGATACTTGCTATGTTGATGTCAGTGGTACTGGTAGGGAATGGCATCAGTTGATGCCACCAGCATCAGTTGTGTTACGGTAAGTAAGGGTTAGAGTTGGGATGATGATGGTAAACTATAGCTGTCATCATTGTCATCACCATGTAACACCATCATCTTACAGCATTGCACTCCTGGAAAACCTTTGACAGGAGATAACTGTAGCATGAGCAATTGAGCATTACCTTGATATAGTGTCTCTACAGTACCTGCTTCTTGTGCTGCTTTCTCTTCCCTCCCTCCCCATTAAAGTGTAGTATATAGCTTACAGGCTTCCTTGTATGCTTTTCCTTATGCCTTTGCTGTATATGTGATGTAATACTATATCAGTGTGTATTGTCTGAATACCTGTGTTTGTCAGGTGTTTCAAGTTATCTTTTTCACATCACCAGTTTCATTCTTACAGTCCATGGAAGAAGTTCAGAAGTTCATTATGTTGAATAGACAAGTTGTTTTTTACTAGGGTGAATATTTGCCAGTGCATTTTTTTTTTTTTTTTTTTTTATGTTTCCAATGCTGTACCATCAATAATAAGTTGATTTCAGAACAGTTTATTCAGTTTAGAAAGAACCTCATTTACTCAGGAGATTGTGGCATGTGTGCTGTGCAGGTGCAGTACTTTGCACGTTTTTGCATGTACTAAGAAGTTATTACTGTATCATTACATGATTCCCTCAAATTCTTACAGGATGATCCTGATGCTCATGAGAAATTTGTGAAAATCAGTCGAGCATATGAGGTGCTGAAGGATGAAGAACTGAGGAAGAAGTATGACCTGTATGGTGAGGATGGCCTGGATGAAAGCAAGTAAGTCCCAGGGATGTACTGTAATATAAAAGATAGAAAAATATAGTACTTGTACAATATTGTGTATAAGCAATGCACACATACACATACAGTGAGTCCTTGATAAATGAAAGGGATAGGGACCAAACAAGATGGAGGAAGAGAAGAAGGGAAAGACAGGAGGAAGTATTTGTTACAAGGAGGGTAGAAAAGTTACAAGAGGATGGAATAAAGGCCGAATATAGAAGGGAAGTGGAGGAACGATTGGGTAAATATAGATTGGAGCAGATGGGGGATGTGGAGGGTGTGTGCAAGGTATTGACAGAAGAAATCTGTGCAGCATGTGAGGTGGTGTGTGGGGTGAAGAGGAGACGAAAGGGGGTTCAGGGAACATCATGGTGGACCGAAGAGGTGAGAGAGGCTGTGGCACGAAAGAAGAAAGCATATAATGAGTGGATGAGAAACAGGGGCAACGAAGAAGCTGAGAGACGGACAAGAGAGTTATATGTAGTGAGAAGGAGAGAGGTGAAAAGATTAGTAAGAGAGAGTAAGAAGAGAGTGGATGAGGAATTTGGAAGGAATTTGAGTGCAAAGTGGAGGGAATGTAAGAAAATGTTCTGGAAGGAGGTAAAGAGAGCTAGACAGGGGGCCAACGAAGGCAGTGGGGGTGTGAAAGATAAAAATGGTAGATTACTAGTGGAGAAGGGAGAAAAAGTAAACAGATGGAGAGAACACTTCAATGAACTGTTGAACATAGAGAATGAAAGTAATGCAAGTATAAGTGGCTGGGGAATGGCAGGGAGAAGGAGGGTTGTGAGAAGAGAGGAAGAAATCACCAGGATGGAAGTGGTGGAAGCAATGAAGAAAGTTAAAATGGGGAAAGCCCCAGGAATTGATGGAGTGTGTGGTGAAATGCTGAAGCATGGGGGAGAGATAGTAATAGAATGGATGTGGAAGGTGTGCAGATTGGCTTGGGAGGAGGGTAGAGTCCCAGAGGATTGGAAGTCAGGTATAATTATTCCTCTGTACAAAGGAAAAGGGGAAAAAGCAGTGTGTGGTAACCATAGGGGCATTTGCCTTCTCAGTGTAATAGGAAAAATATATGGTAGGATACTTATTGACAAAGTTAGGGAAATTACTGAGGAATTAGTTGGAGAAGAACAAGGAGGTTTTAGGAAGGGAAGAGGTTGTGTAGACCAGATATTCATTCTTAGATCCATAGTGGAAAAGTTTCTAGAGAAGGGCAAGAAGTTGTATGCAGCCTTCATGGATCTGGAGAAAGCATATGACAGGGTGGATAGACAAGGTTTGTGGAAGGTATTAAGAATATATGGAGTGGATGGGAAGTTGTTGAAGGCAGTGAAGAGTATGTATGAGGGTGCTAAGGCTGCAATGCGTGTGGATGGCAAACTGAGTGAATCTTTCCATTTGAAGGTTGGATTGAAACAAGGATGTGTCATGTCTCCATGGTTGTTCAATCTGTATATGGATGGGGTTATAAAAGAGATACAAGGTCGGGCAGTGGATGTTGGAGCGGCCCTAGTGAGAGAGGGCAGTATTTGGAAACTCCCTGTACTGTTGTTTGCAGATGATACTGTGTTGTTGAGTGAAGACGAAGGGGAGCTGCAAGGCTTGGTAGATGAGTTTGGGAGAGTGTGTAAGAAACGGAATCTAAAGGCGAATGTGGGGAAGAGTAAAGTGATGGTCTTCGAGAGAAGTGAAGCCAGTGAGTGTACAGTGAGATTGGATGG
>JAGKTI010035831.1:0-11179 GCA_018397915.1 Birgus latro | reverse complement strand
GGCCATCGTTCCTCTCCTAGACCTATCAACAGTGGTGTTCCTCAGGGCTCTGTCCTATCACCTACTCTCTTCCTTTTATTCATCAATGACCTTCTAAGCTGTACATCTAACCCTGTCCACTCATATGCTGATGATTCCACCCTTCACCTTTCCATTCGCTTCCTGCAACGTCCATCTCAGCAGTTACTTCAACAAAAAAGGGATGAGGCTATGGCACACCTAATGTCTGACTTGGCTCGTATCTCTGATTGGGGTAAAAATAATCTTGTTGTTTTTAATGCATCAAAAACTCAGTTCTTACACTTATCAACCCGACAAAATCTTTCTCAGGATTACCCACTAATGTTTAATAATGAACAGTTATGTCCTGCATCATCCTTGAACATGCTTGGGGTTTCATTCTCTCGGGATTTGTCTTGGAAAGAACATATTACATCTCTTGTGAAATCTGCTTCAAAGAGATTAGGTGTGCTAAGCCGATTCCAAACTTTCTTTACCCCTGCACAGTTGTTGACCTTGTACACGAGTTTTATTCGCCCGTGTATGGAGTACAACTCTCATGTGTGGGGAGGCTCCCCACATGCAGCTCTTCTCAATTGGGTGGAGTCAAAGGCTTTTCGTCTCATTAACTCTCCTCCTCTTACTGATTCCCTTCAACCTTTGTCTCTTCGCCGCACTGTTGCATCTTTATCTCTCTTCTACTGCTACTTCAGTGGTCACTGTTCCTCTGAGCTGTCTGCTTGCATCCCTCCACCTCTACGACAGGCACGTAGTACCCGTCTAGCAACAAACTCTCGTCCCTTTTCTGTCCAACTCTCTAATGCAAGAGTTAACCGTTACTCCCAGTCCTTCATTTATGCAACTGGTCAACTCTGGAACTGTCTTCCTCTGTCTGTATTTCCTACTTCCTATGATCTCCAGTCTTTCAAGCGCAGTGTGTCCAGGCATCTCGAAATGAATGGATCTTGAATTTGGCTCTCTTTTGTATTGTTTTTGCTTTTTCTTGGAAGGAACAGTGTGCAGGCCTGTGGCCTTTGGTTCCTTCTTCCTTGCATAAAAAAAAAAAAAAAAAGCCCAGTGATAGTGTGTGTTCATATGTAGTTAAATGTAGGGCCAAGGCTGTAGAGTGTGATTTTAAGTGCCTCCAGTGTTCCATAAATCTTATCGATATCATGCTACTGAAAAAGCTTGTGATTGGGCTGTGCAACCTCAGTATGAAAACAGAAGTTCTGTGGCGACTTCCAGCGTTGCGATCTGCGGAAGAAATCACAAACGCCTGAGAAGTGTTCAAACAGGCAGAGGAAATGGCGGGAGTGTGCGGCCATAGTGGTGTGGCAGGTGCTTCAGTGTGTGACGAGGAGAAAATGAAGTGTCCGGTGCCACTCGGGTGCGACAGGCGGGTGCAGGGCCACCCCAGCCTCGTGTCACTCCCCCACCAGCAAAGGGTTGCCGGATGTGTGGCGGCAGCAAGTGCAACGGGGAGTGCCGGTGCCCTGTCATCAAAGCCACTTGCCGCAGAGGTGGGAGAGTTGGCTGCTTCCAGCAAATGTGTAGGTTGTCGGAGCAGCTTGGCCCCACCAAGACCCCCAGCAGCATCACAATAGCCAGCACCGAGGCATCAGCATGCCTCAAGGTGGAAGTGAAGTGTGATGACCCTTGAACAACATGCAAGGTGTCAGCAGTAGCCGATACAGGCACACAGGTATGCATAGCGGGATGCCACCTCATGCAGGGCCTCGGGCTGACTCTGCAAAATCTACAGAGACCTAGCTTGAGTATTAATCATCTCGTGGGCAGGAGCATATGCGTTGTGGGATGCAAGGATTGTGGCTTCAACGTGTGTGGGAGTTCTGCAATGGCAAATCTGTACTTCGCTGATGGGGTGCAGTGGCTGTATCTGTTGCTGCAGTTGTGCAAAGTGCTGGGCGTGATGCCACACAACTTCCTCAGTGTGCCATCGACTGTAGGGGCCGTCGAACAGATGGAAGAGCCCCCAATCCCCACCCAGCCAGATACTCCCCCATATGCCCTGATGGAAGGAAATGTGAACCTGCTGGAAAAGTGGATCCTCGAGCACTTTGAGCACATGACATTCACAGTGAACCGCGACCGCCCTGCTGGAGTTGGAAGGGCCAGCCCACCACATCGACCTGCACCCTGGTTCAAAGCTCTACTTGGTGCACACGCCAACGTCTGTCCCCTACCATTTCTACAACGAAATTCACCAGCAGTTGGAAGAGGACATAAGGATGGGAATCAATGAGCCTGTACCAGCTGGAGGACCCATGGAGTGGTGTTCCCATTTGGTGGTGGTCCTGAAGAAGGATGGATGGCCGCGCAGATTATTGGACTACCAGCGACTCAACCAGGCAAGCCAACGGGAGACCCACCACGACCGCCCCCCATTCGACGCAATCGCCAGTGTGCTGAAGTGCACATTATAAACAGCAGTGGATGGGTATTCGGGGTACCACCAGATCCCCCTGGATGAGGAAAGCAAGGAGCTGACCACCTTCATCACCCCGCGGGGCCACTTGCGCTACTGGCGTACACCTATGAACCACTGTACAGGGTAGAATGCCTTTACCAAGTGCTTTAACGATGTGACAGCAGAGATCCCCAGGAAACTGAAATGTGTTGACGACACGCTTCTGAACAACCGTAGTGTCGCCGATGTTCTCTGGCATACATACCAGTTCCTGCAAACATGTGCAGAAAATGGGATCACGCTCCATCGAGACAAATTCCGGTTTTGCAGGAGAAGCATGACTTCCGCAGGTTATCTGCTCGGCTGGGAGGAGTATCAGCTTAGTCAGGACTTGCTAAGTAGTATAACCAATTTCCAGATGCTGCCAAGCCCCTACCTCACAGATATCCAATCGTGGTTCGGGCTGGTGAACCAGGTGGCGTCATTCCTCGCCGTTGCACCACTCATGGAGGCCTTCGGAGAATTATTGAAAAAATCATCAGGGAAAGTGGCGTTCTGGGACGGCCAACTCCAGTCCATATTCGAGTCAACAAAGGAGGCTATAGGCAAGCTTGTGCCAGAGGGCCTCCATTATTATGACGCCACACGGCCCACAGCAGTGTTCATCGACTTCAGAAGGCTTGGCATTGGTTTTGTGGTCATTCAGCATTTCTTCAAGTGTGTGTTTCAAGAGGCCCCCCTGTGCTGCAAGGGCAGCTGGAAACTGGCCCTGTGCGGCAGCTGCCATCTAACAATGGCCGAGAAGAACTACTCAGCGTTAGAGGGAGAGGCTCTTGCCATTGCATGGTGCCTGAAAAAGGCACGCCTGTTCCTGCTGGGATGTCCGGACCTCACCTTCATCACAGACCACCATTCACTCACCAAGATCTTGGAGGACAAGGAGCTGACAGACATCAGCAACCCCCACATACTCATCCTCAAGGAGAGGACATTGATGTACTCATTTCGCATAAACCACCTGAAGGGGGAGGTGAACTGCGTGGCAGACACACTCTCAAGATACCCCCTGCTATGGGGCGGATCGGACGAGACAGACCTGGCAGAAGACGAGGCTATATGTGCCGCAGTCACAGCAGTGATGGCCTGCACCCTAGAAGACGAAGAAGGCACCATCATGGACCTCCGTCAAGTGAAGGAGGAAGCGCACCAGGACGAGGACTACAGGATCCTCCATGAGCACATGAATGCTGGGGACTGGGCTGACCGAAACAACGAGGAGCCGATAGCACTCCGCCCATACTACAGGATGAGGAGGCATCTGTCATGCCAGGGGGACACTGTCATGTACACCAGTGACAAGGGGCACCTGTAACTTGTAATTCCCACAGCTCTTTGACGCACAGTCCAAGCCATCCTCCACGCAGGTCACCAGGGCAGGGATTCCATGCTCAGGAGCGCCAGGCAATGTGTGTATTTGCCTGACATAGATCCTGAGGTGGAGCAGAAGAGGAGGCAATGTCAAGTATGTGAAATCAACTCCCCATCACAACCCTTAGAATACTTACTGCTCACACCCCCACCAGAGTACCCCTTCCAGCAGGTAGTGGCTGACCTGTTCCAACTGGAGAGGGAGTACAGTACATTGCGTATGCAGACAGGTTAGCTGGCTGGCTGGAGGTGGATCAACTGCCCAGGGGCACCACTAGCTCACCACTTATAAAGACCTTTCGTAAGTGGTTCAAAAGGTTCAGTATCCCGGAGGTCCTGTCTTGTGATGGGAGTACAAACCTCATGAGTGGGGAAATGAGGGCATTCCTGTCTATGTGGCGTGTGAAGCTGAGGGTGTTGTCAGCCCATTACCCACAGTCCAACGGCTGAGTGGAGGCTGCAGTCAAGTCTGCCAAGAGGCTGCTGAGGAACAACACCAGACCGGGAGGGTCCCAGGACTCGGATGCAGCCACCAGGGTCATATTGCAGTACCTCAACACCCCACTACACGACTCTGATGCGTCCCCAGCCCAGCTGCTGATGGGATAGCTGCTGAGAGAGTCCGTACCCGGCTACCGCTGCCAAAGAACACTACAGGATCAGCAGGCAGTGGGCTGGGATGTTGAGAAGCAGGGAACGGGTCATGGCCGACACTGGAGATGCAGCTGCCACAAGATTCAGCCAGATGGCACACAACCTCACCCCTCTCAACCCAGCCCAGTGAGTGAGCCTACAGAACCAGGAGACAGGGCAGTGGGACTGTGTAGGGTTATTGTTGACACGGCAGCCCCAAGGCAATACCTGGTGTGGCTGGATGCCAGTGGGCGAGCCTCCCTCTTGAACTGCCGTCACCTCTGCCCCACTAGGGCAGGGAATAGTTTAAGGATTTGAATGTCATAAAATCATACTTTACTGATCTGCCAGAAGACCTGCCGACATGTCATAAAAATACCTCCGGTAATGCCAGTACACCAGTCCTGTATGAGACAGCCCTAGCATGTATTCAATATGGACGATGGGTGTTAGTGCCAAAGTGGTGACATGTAGAGGTGTGTAGTATGTTGGAGGACTACTGGGCCTGGGGAGCAGGCTGTGAAGCTTATGCTCAGAATTGGGAGGTGGGGGGGGGAAGGCACCCACCACGCACGTTGCAGGTGGTCTCTGGCAGGGGGGGGGCGCCCGCAGAGTGGAGGCCCCTCAGCCTCTCCCTCCCCTGGAGAGGCCGTGGCGCGCTAGGCACGCCCCAAGACACATAGAAATGTATGTACCATGACATGGCAGTGTTTTATACCCCTAGGCATGTTAAGGTCTTTTGTAATATGTGTAACTGTTGTGCTTATGCCATGATACCAGAGCAATGGTTGCTTCAGTGCATGTAATTGAATTCCTTATCACTGTATCAATTATGCCATTCTTAAGTCAGGATATATGTAACATGTAAAGTTTGCCAGCATTGCATCATGTAACATCTAGTCTTAAGTTATGAGTGTCAGTGTCTGCCCATTGAATTATTATTCCAATGACCTCTCTCCTCATTGACCAGTGTGCTTTGTATCAATACTGCAGGAAGTGGGGAGTTCACTGCAATGGTGAGGGGGTGTTGGAGTTTGTATTTGCACGGGAAGTTTTCCCCCGCACGCCACTGCCCGCTCCTGGGGCTTGGCAGGCAGTCTGACTAAGTCTGCGCTAGAGGTAGGACGTGCCCATGCCTGGACCTAATAGAATAAACCTCCTGCTGGCCTCGCTGTTTCCATCTCCCTCCTGGTTCTTACCCCGACAGTTTCTTAGATATTATGGCCTGTAATGCTTTAAAATGTTATGTTCATATTCTCTGAGTTTTGCACTGTGTGGTATTTCATACTTAAGAACTTAGCCTAGCACTTACCTTTACTGGGAATGTGACTTGACTTTTGTGTGAAATGTTTCTAGGCATTTTTCTCAGTTAAGTTTAAGAAGGAAAGTTACTGGATAATTTAAGAAATATTTTGTGAAGCTTTGTTAATATGGGTCCAGGGTCCATTCCATGATGAGATGTAGTGTGTATATTTACCTAGTTGTGATATACAGGAAATGAGCTATGCTCATGGGGTCCTGTCTCCTTAACAAGTCAAATTTTGCTTTGAACTTGTTTTAGTTTTTAGGCTGGATGATCTCTTTGTCCAGACTATTCTACAAGTCAGTGCATCTATATCGAAAACTACATTTCTTGATATCCTTCAAACATCTTGGCTTGTTCAGTTTCATTCCGTGTCCTCTTGTTACTTTCCCGTCCCATACAAACAGATCTTTTCTGTCAATTTTATCTACTTCCATCATGGCCCTGAACACTGCAATCATGTCGCCTCTCTCTCTCCTTTCTTCTAAGGAAGGCAGATCCAGCTTTTCCAGCCCCTTTCAGTGCAACAGCTCTGCCAGGCTAGGGACCATCTTGGTTGCTGTTACAGCAATCTCCCCATTATTCGACACAATAGAGCCAAAGGCATGTTCAAATATTGGTCTTGTCCGAATATTGGGCCCTGAAGCTCCAGCGCTGGTCATTCGTGACCCTAACCTAACCTAACCTAAATCAGAAAACTACCTTCCTACCTCCCTACTGGACATGTATAGCACTTATTTAGGTCCCTTTTCACATAAATAATGCACACAAAGCATGAATTGATTGAATTTTAACCAAAAAATGATGATTTAGAGGTGAGTGAAGCATAGGTGGTCAGAACTTGCCAGCATAGTATAAGTAAGTATCGGACATGGAAATCATCTTTTCTCACATTTTATGCACTAAATTATTGGATACAAAGCATCAAATACAGTAAATGATGTAAATTGTTACCAGAAAAATGGTTAGGTTAGGTTAGGTTAGGTTAGGTTATGACCGGACATGAAATTCACTGGCATTCACCTTTTTCATAGCTGGTGCACTTAAAAACCATGCATGAAAAAATTAAATTGAAAGCAGGAAATTCTATCTATCTATCTATTGCCAGACACCTCAATCCCGAACGGGGTGGCCACAAACAAATCGCCTCCGTGTCACTCTGTCCCCTGCCATTTCACTACCACACTCCCAACTCACACCCCCCTCTCTCATATACCTCTCCACTCCATCCCTCCATCTCATCCTCGGCCTCCCCCTCCCTCTCGCCCCCTCCACCTCACTCACATACACTCTCCTCGTCAATCTTTCACTCTTCATCCTCTCCACATGCCCAAACCACCTTAACGTGTTTCTCCTAACGCATCCCATCACGTCCTCAACCACATCACAACGCTCCTTCACTTCCTCATTTGTTAGTCTGTCTCTCCATGTAACTCCACATGCTCCTCTCAAATAACTCATTTCCACTGCTCTCACTCTTGACTTCTGTCCTTCCAACAGGGTCCAAGCTTCACTTCCATATGTCAGAGTTGGTATCACAATACTGTCATGTAACAACTTTTTCACTTCCATGCTCACCTCCCTGTTTCTTATCGCTGCTTTCAACGAACCAGCAACCTTCCTTCCCTGCTGTACCCTTTCGAGCACTTCACCCTCCAGACTACCATCCTTACTCATCACACTCACATTCTCCATTTCCTTCCCATCCAATCTCACTGAACACTCACTGGCTTCACTTCTCTCGAAGACCATCACTTTACTCTTCTCCACATTCACCTTTAGATTCCGTTTCTTACACACACTCCCAAACTCATCTACCAAGCCTTGCAGCTCTCCTTCGTCTTCACTCAACAACACAGTATCGTCTGCAAACAACAGCACAGGGAGTTTCCAAAGACTGCCCTCTCTCACTAGGGCCACTCCAACATCCACTGCCCGACCTTGTATCTCTTTTATAACCCCATCCATATACAGATTGAACAACCATGGAGACATGACATCCTTGTTTCAATCCAACCTTCAAATGGAAAAATTCACTCAGTTTGCCATCCACATGCACTGTAGCCTTAGCACCCTCATACTTACTCTTCACTGCCTTCAACAGCTTCCCATCTACTCCATATATTCTTAATACCTTCCGCAAACCTTGTCTATCCACCCTGTCATATGCTTTCTCCAGATCCATGAAGGCTGCATACAACTTCTTGCCCTTCTCTAGAAACTTTTCCACTAAGGATCTACGAATGAATATCTGGTCTACACAACCTCTTCCCTTCCTAAAACCTCCTTGTTCTTCTCCAACTAATTCCTCAGTAATTTCCCTAACTCTGTCAATAAGTATTCGTTTCGTTTCGTTTTTGAATGCTTCAACATGCTTGCATGCGTCGGACTTGGTCACGTAATGGCGGCTCTCCACGCTGCTCGATCCCTGGCAGGCTCCCTGTTCAGTCCATATATTTTTCCTATTACACTGAGAAGGCAAATGCCCCTATGATTACCACACACTGCTTTTTCCCCTTTTCCTTTGTACAGAGGAATAATTATACCTGACTTCCAATCCTCCGGGACTCTACCCTCCTCCCAAGCCAGTCTGCACACCTTCCGCATCCATTCTATTACTATCTCTCCCCCATGCTTTAGCATTTCACCACACACTCCATCAATTCCTGGGGCTTTCCCCATTTTAACTTTCTTCATTGCTTCCACCACTTCCATCCTGGTGATTTCTTCCTCTCTTCTCACAACCCTCCTTCTCCCTGCCATTCCCCAGTAGGAAATTATGATTAACATTTAGGGAAATTTTTTAACACATTTACAACATGCTGAAAACAGGTTAGACATGAAAATCTTTATGGTAATCATCTTGCACAATAATCAAAGGCATTCACCTTTTTCACAGCTGATGCGCTTAAATCCATGCATGAAAGAATTAAATTAAAAGCAGGAAATTATGATTAACACAATGTTAGGTTAGGTTAGGTTATGACCGGACATGAAATTCACTGGCATTCACCTTTTTCATAGCTGGTGCACTTAAAACCATGCTTGAAAAAATTAAATTAAAAGCAGGAAATTATGATTAACACAATGTTAGGTTAGGTTGGGTTATGACCAAACATGAAAATCACTGGCATTCACCATTTTCATAGCTGGTGCACTTAAAACCATTCATGAAAAAATTAAATTGAGAGCAGGAAATTATGATTAATATTTAGGGAAATTTTTTAACACATTTACAGCATGCTGAAAACAGGTTAGTCATGAAAATCATTATGGAAATCATCTTGCACACAGTTTATGCATGAGATTAATGATATGGAAAGAACAAAACAAGGAATTTTGATGAAGTTAGGGTACTTACAAAAAAGAAGCCGCCGTCCTGATGTATAACTCGCTTTATCATCTCAGACTTTGACACAAAGAAATTACACCACACACACCTTTGCAATTGACAATCACCAGCACTTCTCACCGACACTTTCCACAACGTTTTTTTTGCATAACTGGGATCACATCACTTCACTGCACTGTACATAACAGTAAATTCCCAAGTTGTCTAGTGACGAGTCCTGGAGCCTTGCGAACTTCTCAGCAGCAGCTTTCAGCTCCGTTCCACATACCAACACACCAGCAGCACGTTGTTGTCGATACCAAATCAGCGTGGATCGGTCGATGTCTGCATACTTAAGACTAAACATCACCTTCCTCTCCACGTTTCGTTTGGTCTTCAAAGTGAAATCAGCCGTGTACTGCTGTAGATTGTCTCGGGACTTCTTGATATCAAACAAGGTGGGGCGAGGGGGATTGAATTCACGACGAATGCGTGATGTTGGCCAACCGGCGTCCATCTTTTCCAATACCCTTCCCTCTTCTTCTCCAGAGTCAGAACCACTTTCTTCCTCTCCTCAGGAGGCAGGGCCATCATCACACATGATGAAGAAGGTAAAGAGCAGCATCAAACCCTGCAGTAGGTAGGGTATCACCACAATAGCAATCACTTCGGCTGCCATTGTCGGAGCGTGTTCACGAGCCAGGAGCACAGCGGGAAATGGGACAGACAGACAGGCGCCACGTGCGTAAACACAGCCGATCGGCGCGCACGGGAAATTCAAACTGGTGCAGTCCAAAAAAATCGGATTTTTTCCGAATTTTGGGCCATTTTGGTGGGTGGACAGCCCACGATGTCCGAATATTGGGGGGTCCAAATAATGGCCGTCGGAATAATAGGGAGATTACTGTATACAGGAATTGAGCTAAGCTCGTATTGTCCTGTCTCCATATCTACATTCATCTAATCTAGTTTTAAATACATGAATGTTTTTCGCCTGCACCACCTCTTCATCTAAGTCATTCCAAATACTTATGCTTCTATTCGGGAAACTGAACCTTTTGAGATCATTAAGACATCTACTTTTCCTCAACTTGCAGCCATGACCTCTTGTTCTTCCATCATCCAGCACAAAAAGATCCTCTCTATCCACCCTTTCCAATTCTCTTACATTTCTAAATATTGTGATCAAGTCACCTCTTTCCCTTCTCTCACGCTGTGTTGGTAGCTTCAGTTTTTCCAATCTCTCCTCGTAGGTGAGTTCCCTTAAACGTGGTATCATCCTCATTGCCATCTGTTGAACCCTCTCTGGTTTATCAATATGCTTCTTCAAATGAGGTGACCATACCACAGCTGCATACTCTAGTCTTTGTCTTATCATGGTCACTATCAACTCCCTCAACATTTCCTCATCCATATAATTAAAAGCCACTCTCATGTTGGTCAGTAATCCATAAGTTCCCCCAATAATTTTGTTTATATGCTTTTCTGGTGACAAGTCATCCCGAATAATCACTCCCAAGTCTTTCTCATCCTTTCTTTTACTAATCATCTCATTGCCCATTTTATATGTCCAGTGTGGTCTTCTTTCACTTATACCCATTTCTAATACATGACACTTCTTGGCACTAAATTCCATTTTCCAAGTCTGGCTCCAGCTGCGGAGTTTGTCCAAGTCCTCTTGCAGTTCTTTACAACTATCAGTACATTTAATATGTTTCATAATTTTAGCATCATCTGCAAACATACTCATGTAACTATTCAAACCCTCTGGCAAATCATTTACATATATCAGAAACATTACTGGGGCCAGGACAGAGCCCTGGGGTACTCCACTAGTCACATGTCTCCATTGTGAAGCCTTGTCTCTTATTACTGTTCTCATCTGTCTTCCTATCAAATAATCTCCCATCCACTTTAATAGTTTCCCATGCACCCCTCCAGAGGTCTTCAACTTCCACAATAGTCTCTTATAGGGCACCCTGTCAAATGCTTTCTTAAGATCCAGATAGACACAGTCCGCCCATCCCTCTCTCTCCTGTACGACATCTGTTACCCT
>JAGKTI010035830.1:0-11179 GCA_018397915.1 Birgus latro | reverse complement strand
ACACACACACACACACACACACACACACACACACAAATTGAAGCAAAGGGAAGGAATCACCAAACTGAAAGTAGAAGGAGAGGTCTACAAGGATGCAGTAATGCAAGCTGAAGTAATGAACAAATGTTTCCAGTCGGTTTTCACTAAGGAAAGGGAGTTTGTGGAAGGAGAGGGAATGATAAGAAATGTAGTGTTAAAAGATATAAAAGTGGAAGTGCAGGAAGTGTATAAATTACTGGGAGCTCAAGATGTAAGGAAAGCCCCGGGACCGGATGGAATCTCTAATTGGGTACTGAAGGAATGCAGAGAACAACTGGCGGATAAGATTCACAATTTAATTGTGTGCTCCTTGGAAGAGGGGAAAGTGCCTCGGGAATGGAAGAGGGCAAATGTGGTGCCAATCTATAAGGGAGGAAACAAGGAAGAACCCCTGAATTATAGACCAGTGTCCCTAACCAGTATGGTTGCGAAATTGTGTGAGAGAATCCTGAAAGATAGATGGATAAAATATCTGGAAGAGATGAATATTTTGACTGAAAGTCAGTTTGGATTCAGAAGTGGAATGTCATGTGTTTCCAACTTGTTGAGCTTCTACTCAAGGGCGATTGACGTGCTACAGGAGAGAGACGGTTGGGTGGATTGTGTGTACTTAGATCTGGAGAAGGCCTTCGACAAAGTACCCCACAAGAGACTATTATGGAAATTAGAGCATATAGGAGGACTTAAGGGAAGCCTCCTGGAATGGATGAGAGACTTTCTGAGTGACAGACAAATGAGGACAGTAATAAAGGACAGGACATCTGGATGGAGGGAAGTAACAAGTGGTGTCCCACAGGGCTCGGTGTTGGCACCAGTAATGTTCTTGATTTATGTAAATGATATGGTAGATGGAGTGAACAGCTACGCAAGCCTGTTTGCTGATGATGCAAAGATCTTGAGAAAGGTAGAGGTTGAAGAGGACTGTAAAATGCTACAGGAGGATCTGGATAGGATATATGATTGGAGCCGGATGTGGGAAATGAAATTCAACGCAAAAAAATGTAAAATATTGGAAATGGGTAAAAGTACCAAGAGGCCATCATTGAATTATTTGATGGGTAATGAACCAATTAGAAAAGCGAGAGAAGAGAAAGATTTGGGAGTGCTGGTCCAGGATAGTTTGTCACCTGAAAAGCACATAAATAAGATAGTGAGAGAGACATATAAACTCTTGACCAATATAAGAGTGGCATTTCATTACATGGATGAGGAGATGATGAAAAAATTGATAGTGGCCATGATCCGGCCCAGGTTAGAATATGCAGCAGTAGTGTGGTCCCCACACAAAAAGAAAGATATAACCAAGATTGAGAGAATACAAAGAACAGCAACCAAGATGGTCCCTAGTCTGGCAGATTTGCCATACAGGGAGAGGCTGGAAAGGCTGGATTTGCCCTCCTTAGAGGAAAGGAGAAAGAGGGGTGACATGATTGCAGTGTTCAGGACTATGATAGGTGTAGATAAAATTGACAGAGAAAATCTGTTTGTGTGGGATGAGAGAGCAACAAGAGGACATGGAATGAAACTAAAGAAGCCAAGCTGCTCGAAGGACATCAAGAAATATAGTTTTCCGTATAGATGTATAGACCTGTGGAATAGCCTGGACAAAGAGATCGTCCAGTCTAAAAACTTAAATGAGTTTAAGGCAAAATTTGACTTATTGAGAAACAGAGACGGGACCCCACGAGCGTAGCTCATTTCCTGTATATCACAATTAGGTAAATACAATTAGGTAAATACACACAAGAAATGTCATGTACGGATCATGACTCATATGTGGGGAAGGAAGTAAATTACAGTACACCAGTCCCTCCACATTCACATGGGTTAGGGGACACAGACTCCCGTGAATGTGGAATTTCCGCGAATGTTTGGTTCACCCTCCAGTTAATGCCTCTACAGCCACAAATCACCCCCTGTGATCAAGTGTGAACATACTGTACACTCAGACCTTCAATCATGTGCAAATATGGTCGACAATGTGCACCGCATTTTTGAAAATTGCATAATTCAAATATAAACAATGCAATAAATAGAATATGGCTGACATCCACCCCAGTCGGCACATTTTCGCCGCATTTTACTCATCTTTTTATACACACATACACAATTTACAGACTTGTATAGTAGTATATTTGTTACAAAAAGTTAACCATAGTAAATAAGAAAAAAAAAAAAGTCAAATGTTGCATTCGTGGGCTGGCGGGGCTGGGGTGGGGCTACTGGGGCCCCGCGGGGCTTTGGTTGTCGCCGACTCATCACTATCACTGTCGCTGCTGTCCACAGAAACCCCTTCACGTTCTGTTGATGTAATGAACTAGGTAGCATTCCATACGAATAAGCACTGTAGTGGTGAAATTATTGTGACTATCGAATTGACCCGAAACCAGTCAACCATAAGGCTAATTTTAAAGAATGCTGATAAACTCAAGCTAGCAGCCAAGACTTATGGAGGCGCTCAATTCGACGACCACAATCATTTCACCAACACAGTGCTTATTCACATGGAATGCTACCTAGCTCATTACATCAACAGAACGTGAAGGGGTTTCTGTGCACAGCAGCGACAGTGACAGCGATCGGTTTCGGGACAATTTGCCAACACAACAATAACAAAACAATTCACTGTCACAGCAATAAGAAGACAGTTTGCCGTCATTAATGAGGACAGTTATGGATGACGCCAGAACAAAATTCTATAGCGAGGAAGAAACAAGTTAATCATTAACTAAAGGTGCAACTAATAAATATCCAAAGCTTATGCTACTGAACATAGACTCTGATGGATCCCCCTGAAATATAGTTCTTAATGTACTGATTAATTAACAATAAGTCTGTTTATAGAATGATGGGGAATTGTCCATGCTTTGATGGCGAACTGTCTGATGGGCGAATTGTCTCAGAACCAGCTGATTCACCCAAGCCAAACTCCCGACTGATATCACAATTTCTTTTTCCTGCTTTCTTCATATCAATAACTTTTAGTTTGCTTTCTAAATTAATCTTCTTGTTTTTCTTGGCATGTGGCGGTACTATGGTAATAATTCACGATTCAGTGAATACAGTGATTAACACATGAATTATGCCTGGTAGACCCTAACAATATGAGAGTGCGTGAATACTGAACGGGATTGTGGGAGTTTGGGATGCCTAGAATAAGGTTACCTGAGTCCCACTTTTAGGCGGGATGGTCCTGCATTTTTTAAGTCTGTCCCTTTTTTGAAGTCTGTTAGAATGGCTCAGTCTTCTCAGACGTGACCGCACAGTTTAAAAATACGCGCACAATATGAAAATTCTTTAATCGTATTTTTTGGGATGGCGCCTGCATAATTGGCGAATCGCACAATTCAAATGCGCATTTTTCAAGGATGTACTGTACCTAATAAACCATATCTGGGACCTGAAAGCAGCATAAAATATCACAAATAGCTGATGACTTGCCCACACGTGAAAATTATTGCAATCATACCCATTAAATTCAGTCTTGGCTCCATGGAGGGACAATCCGTGAATGTGCAGGGGCCGCGAAAGTAGAATCCGTGAATGTTGAGGGCCTGGTGTACATCATTACATTATAACTAATACCACAACTTTTATACTCATTTTCACTGTGTCTTATCACCAATATTCACCATCCTTAACCACATCAAGGTGATACAGTACACAGTAGTTAAGAGACAAGAGGAATACAGTATATGCACAGTATACTGTACTGACAAAAAAGTATAGTACATCAGAGGAAAAGGGAAACAAATACCCTACCCCCCAAAAAGACTTGCTGGAGGTAGACACATGCTGCATGGTGAGCTGATCGGCACACCCACAGTCCTACCAAGGCTACTAATTTCATTTGCATTACTGCATAAATATGTACATGTATAGTGATGTTTAGTTGATTTGTACATTACATCCCTCTAATGGGCTAAGGCGACTCCATCGCACACTGAAGTTTCAGCGGTGTCAGAGTTAAGCTGTAGGATATGGGAAGAGGTCAGTGTACTGTATGTAGGGTTGAAGAAAGAAAGTGGGCTGGACATGTCAGGACTGACTTGCCAGATGTGCCACTGAGTGTGCAGAGGAATTTTGTTCATCAGGAGGGGAGTTGAAGCTAACTTCATTGCTAGGGTCAGAAGTACATGGAATAAGGTTACAAAACTGTAACCTCTGTTAACCCTTAAAAGCCTAATCGCATCAATTGATGCGATTTGAGTTTTATGCCAAAATGCCTAATCGTATCAATTGAGCGGGGCCTGTAAAAAAACTGTGGAGCATTTCCTCCGCCCCGATTATGATGTACATGGCTTCAGGCCAGTGAGAACCCACCCTGAGGTGGCGTGAGGGGGGATCGGACCAATCCAGGCGGTGGGGGGGCAACCCCCCTCTGGGCCGCCTCCATGCCACCCTCTACTCCCTCCTTGTCCCCCACCACTCTCCCACCCCTCCATGCACCTGCATCTCTCCTCCCACCACCACCTGTGCCCCTTCCCACCCACTCTCACCCCTCCTCCCACCCTGCTAGCCTTGTGTCCCCCCCAAACCCCACCCCATCTCTCCCTCCTTGTCGCTCACTACCCTTCCAACCCCCTACAGACCCCCGAGAGGTTTCAGGTTGTTGCCGAAATTGTAATGATAAGTGTGATAAAGTGTAATGATAATGTGATAATTGTAATGATAACTGTGATAAATGTGTAATGATAAGTGTGATAATTAAGTGTAATGATAAGCTAGGACAGTAAAAGGAGAACTCAGAAACAAATTACAGGTATTGCTTTCTTTTTTTCTCTTTCATATGCATGCATCTATAACATTATTCAACTTTATTTTGATGTCCTTGATGATTATAAACATTTACATGTGTCTGTATTAATTTTTGAATGACTATGAGGCCTTGTAGGGCTATTCCCCACACCTGTTTTATCTCCCCACACCTACATACACACCTGTTTTCATGGTTGATATGACTAATCCCATTGAAATGGAGGGTTTTCACAAGAGAATTTGGTTGATGCTGAAATTTTTCTCCCCAAGTACCACCAAGGCCTTGTAGGCCTACTCCTCACACTAGTTATCTCTCCACACCTACATACACACCTGTTTTCATGGTAGATGTTACAGAACACACTGAAGTGTTTTCTTTTCATGTGAAAAGCTGGTTATTTCCAATCCCTGTACCTATAGGCCTACTCTCCACAGCCTACTTTTTCTCCCCACAGCCTAGCAATCTCCCCACATCTACATACACCTGTTTTCATGGTTGGTGTGACAAAACACTTTGAAATGATCTGTTTCAATAAGAAAAATAGGTGGTTATCAAAATTTTCATGTTTTCGGTTGTTTTTGAGGGGTAACTATTATAAACTTTTTTTACCTTTGATGCACAACTGTGTGGTAACCATTAGGCTAGTGGGGGTGTGGATTGCATTTTCAGGTGTGTAAATTCTTCCTCTTTAGCCAGAACACAATCAATTTGCCCTTGGTGAAAGTTGCCAAAACACCCCCAAATCACAGTTGTGGGAGGCATCCTGCCTGAAATAACTGCAGTCTTTAGAGGTTCATAATGAGGGAACTTTCAGTTTACATTGACGAGAAATTGCATGCTGCATGTGTGCAATATGTAATTCTTTATATAATGAGACTTGGGCAGTTATGGTTGTTGTGACCTTTGACTCATCTGAAACATGAACTTAGTAGACTGGAGGCTGAAATCACCCTTCTATCACCCATCTACTTTGAGGAGGGCTAGGGAGCAAGATAAGGGACGGTTTTATAACTGGTTATTGGGACTGTCTTGTTATATCGGTGCCTCTGTTTGAAGGCATCCCTTTCTCGCACCTAAACTTGGGCAGTCAAGGGGGAGGATGTACATAGGTTTATGCATAAAGAGATAAAGACAGCCAGATGAATATGAAGGGGTAGGAACCCCCTGGGGATAGGGGGGTTTCAAGAATACTCCCCCAGTATTCCTGCTTGTCGTACGAGACGACTAAAAGGGTTGGTGGTGGGTTAGTGCCCCACCCTGTAAAAAACTAACTAAAAATATGAACAAAAGACTCAGACCAGGACTGACCAAAAGATGACGACTAAGGACCGTACAAAGGACTTGGTACAGATAGCGACGTGGAATGTAAGGGGAATAAATGATGAGGTGAAAGAAAGATTATACAGGTGCTTGAGGAAGCAAAAGTGGATGTATGTGGATTAACTGAAACTAAATGGAGAGGTGAAAGTGTGAGAGAATGGAAGTATGGATGGGGTATATATGCAGGAGTAGGTGAGAATGAGAGGGCAAAAGAAGGAGTGTGTATTGTTGTGAGTAAAAGATGGACGGAGAATATAAGAGAGTATGGATCAGTCGGCTCAAGGATTGTGTGGGTAAGAGTGAAAGTTGGACTACAAATGTGGGCAGTTGTGTATGTGTATGCGCCAATGCAAGATCGTGCAAGGAGAGCAAGAGAAGAGTTTTGGACAAACGTGGAAGTGTGCTTGGAAAAGACTGAAAGGAATGAGAGAGTGTTTTTGATTGGAGATATGAATGAAAAAGTAGGGAATGTGAAGGTGGATGGTGTGGTTGGTGAGTGGGGTGTGCCTGCAGAGATGGATAAGAATGGTAGTGCTTTAGTGGACATTTGTGCCAGGAGGGGGTTGGTGATAGCTAATACCCTCTTCAGGCACAAAATGATCCATAAGTATACGTGGTGAGTGATGAGAAGGGTGGATGGTAAACTGAATGAATAGAAG
This sequence comes from Birgus latro, assembly GCA_018397915.1. NCBI lineage: Eukaryota > Metazoa > Arthropoda > Malacostraca > Decapoda > Coenobitidae > Birgus > Birgus latro. Next base: position 4,402 of record JAGKTI010035830.1, on the reverse strand, counting down.
GCAATGATTGATTATGTGTGTGTGGATGAAAGGATGAGAAGGTGTGTAATGGATGCAAGAGTATATAGAGGCTGGAGGAGTGGACTCTCAGACCACCACTTGGTGGTGGTCAAAATCAAAGTCCAAACAAAATGGAAAAAGAGAAGAAGGGAAGGACAGGAAGTAGTTCTAACAAGGAGGGTAGAAAAGTTACAAGAGGATGAAAAAAAAGGCAGAATATAAAAGAGAAGTGGATGAGTGATTGGCTAAATATAGACTGGAGCAGATGGGGGACGTTGAAGGTGTGTGCAAGATATTCACAGAAGAAATCTGTGCAGCATGTGAAGTGGTATATGGGGTGAAGAGAAGATGAAAGGGGGTGGAGGGAACAGCATGGTGGACTGAAGAGGTGAGAGAGGCTGTGGCACAAAAGAAGAAAGCATATAGTGAGTGGATGAGGAACAGGGGCATTGAAGAAGTTGAGAGGCAAAAGAGAGAGTTGTATGTAGAGAGGAGGAGAGAGGTGAAAAGATTAATAAGAGAGAGTAAGAAGAGAGTGGATGAGGAATTTGGAAGGACTTTGAGTGCAAAGTGGAGGGAATGTAAGAAAATGTTCTGGAAGGAGGTAAAGAGAGTTTGACAGGGTGCCAAAGAAGTTGGCTGGGGAGTGAATGATAAAAATTGTAGATTACTTTTGAAGGGAGAAAGAGTGACCAGATGGAGAGAACACTTCAACGAATTGTTGAACATAGAGAATGAAAGAAATGCAAGTATAAGTGGCTGGGGAATGGCTGGGAGAAGAAGGGGTGTGGGACGAGAGGAAGAAATCAGTAGGATGGAAGTGCTGGAAGCACTGAAGGAAGCTGAAATGGGGAAAGCCCCGGGAATTGAAGGAGTGTGTGGTAAAATGCTGAAGTATGGGGGAGAGATAATAACAGAATGGATATGGAAGGTGTGCAGATTAGCCTGGAAGGAAGGCAGAGTCCCAAAGGAGTGGAAGTCAGGTATAATTATTCCCCTGTACAAAGGGAAAGGGGGAAAAAGAAGTGTGTGGTAATCATAGGGGCATTTGCCTTCTTAGTGTAATAGGAAAAGTATATAGTAGGATACTTATTGACAGCATTAGGGAAATAACAGTGGACTTGGAGAACAACAGGGAGGTTTTAGGAAGGGAAGAGGTTGTGTAGATCAGATATTCATTCTTAGATCTTTAGTGGAAAAGTTTCTAGAGAAGGGAAAGAAGTTGTATGCAGCCTCCATGGATTTAGAGAAAGCATATGACAGGGTGGATAGACAAGGATTGTGGAAAGTATTAAGAATATATGGAGTAGATGGAAAGTTATTGAAGGCCATGAAGAGTATGTATGAGGGTGCTAAGGATGCAGTGCATGTGGATGGTGAACTGAGTGAATTTTTTTATTTGAAGGTTGGATTGAAACAAGGATGTGTCATGTCTCCATGGCTGTTCAATCTGTATATGGATGGGGTTATAAAGGAGATACAAAGTAGGGCAGTGGATGCTGGAGTGGCCCTAGTTAAGAGAGGGCAGTGTTTGGAAACTCCCTGTACTGTTGTTTGCAGATGATACTGTGCTGTTAAGTGAAGACAATGGGGAGCTGTAAGGCTTGGTAGATGAGTTTGGGAGAGGGTGTAAGAAATGGAATCTAAAGGTGAATGTAGGGAAGAGTAAAGTGATGGTCTTCAAGAGAGGTGAAGTCAGTGAATGTACAGTGAGATTGGATGGAGGGGGATATGGAGAATGTGAGTGAATTTAAGTACTTGGGTGGTGTGATGAGTAAGGATGGAAGTTTAGAGGGTGAAGTGAATGAAAGGGTGCAGCAGGGAAGAAAGGTTGCTGGTTCCTTGAAAGCAGTGATAAGAAACAGGGAAGTAAGCATGGAAGTGAAAAAGCTGCTACATGACAGTATCGTGATACCAACTGTAACGTATGGAAGTGAAGCATGGACCCTGTTGGAGGAACAGAAGTCAAGAGTAAGAGCAGTGGAAATGAGTTATCTGAGAGATGCATGTGGAGTCACATGGAGAGACAGACTGACAAATGAGGAAGTGAAGGAGCATTGTGGTGTGAATGTGGATGTGATAGGAAGCGTCAGTGAGAGACTGACGAGGAAAGTGTATGTGAGAGAGGTGGAGGGGTGGAGAGGGAGGGGGAGGCCAAGGATGAGATGGAGGGATGGAGTGGAGAGGTATATGAGAGAAGGGGGTGTGAGCTGGGAGCAGGGCAGTGAAATGGCGGGGGAGAGAGCGACATAGAGGCGATTTGTTTGTGGCCACCCGTTATGGGATTGAGGCGTCTGGCAATAGATAGACAGACAACCCTTCATCTGTGTAATGAGTAGCTGTGAGATTGGCTGGAAATTAAGGCAATGATGAAGTGATGTGAAGGGAAGGATTAATGTGTTCTGGACATGTGGAGGGAGAAGAGGATGAAAAGTATGTGAAAAAGTCTGTGAGTTCAAATGTGGAGGGTTAAGCACCAAAAGGTAGACCTAAGAAGACTTGGAATGAGGTCCTACAAAATGACCTATGGGCTAAGGAACTGAAGGAAGATGGCACTAGTGATCATGTATCATGAACAGCAACCATCAAATAAAAAAGGCTGATGCATGCAAGCATTTACAAAGCTTTTCACATTAAACAAACTGACAAAATCTGTACTTTCATGGCTGCTTACGAGATATAGCCTACTGTACTACTGCTTGTTTGTATTATTTCCTAATTCATGCAGTTATGCTGATGGGTAAGATGGCATTTAACTACTTCTGGAAGCTCTTGGAGATCTGCAGGAATTATAAGTGGGTGTAGATTGTATGAGTGAGATGAATGGAGCGAATGTGTATTCTATCTATCTATAGCCCGACGCCCTAATCCCGCAAAGGGTGGCCGCAGACAAAACGCCTCCAGGTCGCTCTGTCACCCACCATTTGCCTACCTTCCCCCCAGCTCACTCCCCCCTCCCTCATATACTGTACCTCTCAACTCCATCCCTACACCTCATCCTCGGTCTTCTCCTCCCTCTCCCTCCCTCCCCTCCACCCGCAGTGTGTATTGCGTGTTATTATTGTTGTTGATCAACCCCAGTCTGTCTTGCCGAGCAGCGTCATCAACCACAGGCAAGCAAATGCCCCTGCAGGGCTGCCCTGTGTGGTGAACTGATGTTCCCTTGTGTTGACAGTCCCTCACAATAGTGAGGTGCAGGGAAAAATGTGGAGGTTTGGTTCCTGGAAGGATGCCGCATTTGCTCTCTCAATCCTGTTAACAGGGACACCATAGTAGGCTGCACTTCACCCTGTTATTTTTGGTTATATGGTTACCACCCAGCATTGTAAACGGTCTCCTGGGTTACAGGAAACCATTATGCTTGTCACTCAGTGTCAAGCCACCTGAAGAGGAAAGAAGAGTACTGTAATAAAAAGTAACAGGAAGAAAAAAGGAGAGGCAGGAAGAGAGATGGGTAGACACAGAAGTAGAATAATAAAAATGAAGAAAGAAACAGGGATCACTACATCAGGTGGGTAGATGATAGTTGGCACCACCTACCACCATCCAAAGCAGCATCACAGTGTTGGTGGTGTGGAGTTGATGTAAGCATATTTAATATTGGTAGAAGACTATACTCCCTGGTGTATTATAACGTAAAAGATTTCTGTATAGTGTTTATCATATAATGGTACATAATTTTTACAGTATTTAAGTGGCCAAGGTTGCTTTCATGGTACTGGTAAGATTTTATCCCATACTTCTTGCAACGAATGAAGTATTGTAAAGTGTACACTATAATAAACCTAAGAGTTCTCATGACTATCTACCATATTCCCCTTACTCTGTTTATTTTTTAATACTCCATTACAAGTAAACATTAGCAACTAATGAGTACTGTATGGTAAAACTAACTCCTTGTCCTGCAGTAGTTCCTTTGTGAGGTTGAGGCGGAGGCGAACTGTCTTGACGGACTGAAAGGGAAAGAGCTTGCAAAAGGGTGAGAGGAATTCTGTCCGCCAGCAGATGTCAGGGAAAATGTTGCAGTAGAGCCAGAGGCGGGTGTTGTGGAAGAATAGCCAAGGGTGATCTGGACCAAAGTTCAGGTAGTGTTCTGTAGGGAAGACAGAAGTCATGAGAGTCTTATACTTCACTGATACATTATTTCTTCCTGAGAATTTCCCCTCAGGTGGTTACCATGACAACAGTCTCCAGTCTACTTATCTTAACGCATCGTATTCACTCTCTTACCCCTTCTGTATGCTGCTTTCTCTCTCCCTTGCAAATTCCTCAACTTCATTCTTCTTTGTAGCTACTGATCTTCTTCCAGTATTACTACAGTACAGTACAGTAATTGCTTTCAAACACCCAGTACAGTATAACTCTATCCTATCTATCTATCTATTGCCAGACACCATAATCC
>JAGKTI010035829.1:0-11179 GCA_018397915.1 Birgus latro | reverse complement strand
CGAACGTTCGCTACATTTACATTGACAACTAATTGTTATGTAGCGTGGTGTATGTGATACACAGTGTAGGTGTATCAGTTGTAGTGTAACTGTACCTAGGTGTAAAGCAATAATAATAATACAAATTAATGCAATAATAAAGGCGACGAGGGCAGAGGAGAAGAGGTGGCAGCGTGCAGCAGAGACAGTCAATGGTCCTGGACATCTTCTTCACCCAGCAACCGTACCTTTGGGATGAGTCAAGGTGGAACATCAATAGTTTCAATGTGAGAATTTGTAGTAAATTACAATTTCATCCACCCAGCAATCAATCCATACACAACAGAAAGTACACTTTAGCTGAAAACCAGTTAACAACAAGTTTCGTACATAGAAGGTTGCCATTATTTCCTTAAAAGTTGCCCTTTTTAACCTATACTTACGCCTAATAAAGGGCTCGTCGTCGGTGTCCTCGGTTGGGATCGCCGCGACTACCCGTTTGTCCTCAGTGTCCTCAGTTGGGATCGCCGTGACTGCACACTTATAGCTATACTTATTTCTACAAAGGGCTCGTCATCAGTGTCCATGGTTGGGATCACCGCGACTACCCATTTGTCCTTGGTGTCCTCGGTTGGGATTGCCATGACTGGTCACTTATAACTATACTTACTATTACAAAGGGCTCGTTGTCAGTGTCCGCAGTTGGGATCACCGCGACTGCCCATTTGTCATCGGTGTCCTCAGCTGGGATCGCCGTGACTGCTCACTTATAACTACACTTATTTCTACAAAGGGCTCGTTGTTAGTGTCCGCGGTTGGGATCACCGCGACTGTCCGTTTGTCATCAGTGTCCTCGGTTGGGATCACCATGACTGCTCACTTATAACTAATAAAGGTAAGTCGAGAATCCCTATGCAAACTTGGGCAGGTCACATTTTAACACCCTGCGTGGGTGTGAACACTCATGTGGCTTCTGTGTAATCTCCGGGAATCCTCAGGGAGGCCCACAGCTCGAGACACACCACAAGGTAATTCAAACACAGCCTCAGCTTGCCTCTGCGGGGTCTCGAACTTCCCCCTTAACCTACGGTACATACAATATGTGCTAGCCCTACGCTTACGACTAATAAGGGCTCATCGTAGGTGTCCGTGGTTGGGATTGCCGCGACTGCCCATTTGTCCTCGGTGTCCTCGGTTGGGATCGCCGTGGCTGTGCACTTATGAGCTACGGTACATATGTATGTACAGACCCTAGACATATTATGTCCTGTGGGGCCAACAAGTGAGACGTGAGATCTTAGCAGCATAGTACTGACTGGGAACCAAACTAGTTCCTGGATTGCTCAAATCTCTTAGAACAGCACAGTCTTAGGGAACCCACTGTATGACAGATACCCACATTACCACTGCCCTCTCTCACATGATTCAGATATTATGGGCATGGATTCAAACGGCACAGGAAGGAAACTTTCCTGAATGGTGGTACGTCGACACACATTACAGGAGTGCACAAAACTGTCTATTTCCTGTCCCATTCCTGGCCAGAAAAAGTCAGCATGGATACGGCCTTGGGTTTTCTTTTTGCCCATGTGACCTCCTGATGCTGAACAATGACCCTATTCTAATACTGATTGCCGGTACTTCGTGGGAACGACAAAAGTGCAGTCGAACCTCGCCCTTGAGTGTTTGTGACTCACGGTAGAGCCGTCCTTGTTTGCGAAGGAACCTGGCACGTCCACCACGTGAATACTTGGTCACTTTACCCTTTTCTTTCTTCTGCACAACAGCAAGTGTCGGGTCAGACTGTTGCTCTTGGACATCATTTTGACTACAAATCAGATCTTGCGGCAATGCAATAGCCACGGGGCAACACAATTTGGAGCCTTGGCCATGGCTCGTGTTACTGCAGCCGAAGTCTGAGTAGTGACATCTGAGGTGCAACTATACTTGGCACCTGGTATATTGCCTATAATAAGGTCAAACAAAGGTTCAGACATGACAACTGCAACTGTTGAACCTGTGTAAAAAGGAGATGCTACCTGGATACGTGCCTCAGGGAACAATCTCACTGATCCTTCAGTAAGCTGAGCTTGGATCTGTCTGCCTGTATATTCTTCAGGACGAACAAGACTCTGCCTGACAGTGCAACCTGAGGAACCATTGTCTCTCAGAACATTTACAGAAACACCTCCCACAAACCCTGGCTGAACAAGGAAGGCACTGTTACCTGTGGGAGGGCCTGTGGAGGAAGCGGCCAGCCATTGATAGGGCTGCATGGCACTCAACTCTTCATATGTGACAGGACTATATGCCTGAGAGGTTGTACCTGAACTAGGTGCATGAGAAGTCGTACTTTGAATAGGTGCACGAGGAGTTGTACTCACCATCTGGGGAGCAGGAGCACTGACGACCTGTGGAGGAGAATTCACCATCTGAGGGGGACTAGTGAACTGTAAAGGAGGACCTGTGCTGGTGGGGACGGCACCATCGTGCGCCTGTTGGGGAATGAAGGCTGCATTTGTCTCCTGCCTCTGATATGCTGGGGCTGGTGTCGAAAAGGTTTGTCCCGGTTGGCGATTGCGTGGCTGATACTGCTGCTGATTAGGGTACTTGTTGTACCTCTTCCAGTCAGGTTTCTGTGTATTCTACCCCTGGTCTTTCTGCGGTTTGTCTGGACCATGACCATTATTAATGGCCTTGATGCTGGGGTTCAGTCTGGGATTGCTTACCAGACTTAGCAGTATCTTTCTTATTCCATGGCTGTTGCCTAAGAGTTTGGTACCCGTACGCAGTAAAGAAAGCATCAGCCTTTTCCACCATTTGGTTTGCATCCTTCACTTTGGACATCTTGAGCTGGGCCATAAGCTCAGCAGGCCACGACTTTTCCAGCTGTGTGCGCAGCACGAGGTCGATCATTCCCTCTCGCGTGCTGGAAGTCGTCTCGTCCTTCTCTATCCACTCGCCTAAGTATGCCGTGAGACGGTCAAGGAACTGAACAGCTGTCTCCTTTTCCTGGAGACGCGCCTTAATGAACTGATTCCTAGCGTCATCAATGGGAAGACCGTATGCTTTGATGAGTGCGGTCTTCATCATACGTGCGTGAGATTATCTCCGCGAATTCTGTGGAGAATGTCGAGGGCAGGGCGCTAAGGAACTGATGCCGCTTAGCTGCCTCATCCAAATCGTACAGCTTTGCCATGTCTTCGAAACAAGCTATAAATGGCTCGATTCGCTCGCCTTCCTTGTAAGAAGGAAGCTTGAGACGTGGAGTTGGTAGAACAGGTGCTGGGAGAGCGCTAGCAGAACTTGGGTTAGCTGTACCCGACGTGCCTGAAGCCAGGGAGTCTCGCTTCAGCTTCAGCACTTCAAGCTTGTGTTTTTCACATGCCACACGCTCGGCACGCTCGTGTTCTTCACGTGCCTCGCGCTCGGCACGCTCGTGTTCAAGTGCTTCGCGCTCGTGTTCACGTGCCTTATCACGCTCCTCCCGCTCCTTATCTTTCTGGCGCTCCTCGTATTCATGTTGCGTTCCTTTCGATGTTCTTCCCGCTCAATTTTCCGCTCTTCACGGGCGGCATTCTCTCGTTGCTGCTCGTAATTGCAGCGCGACAGGACATAATCTCGAATTTTCTGGGGGTTAGTAAGCCCCATATCCTTGGCTTCCAGGAGGTATGTACTCTCCATGATGCTCAGATTGAGACTGAGTGACTAAAGTAAGAGTGAGTGAAAAAAAAAATCTGGTAATAATTCCAAGCTATGCGTTTATTCTGGAATGAGGTCGCCAGATGTCAGGGGGGAAATGTAATTCAGGAGGAAAATGTAATATTGTATAATTGGAGTATACAATGTATAGCTATGTGTGCTAGGAATGACTATCGAGTCATTTATTACGAGAGAATAGACTCGTGAAATCAAGTAGCAATTTCACTTTTATGCTGGCTTACTTCTCCAATTCTCTAGAGTCGAGAATTTATAGACTTTCTCAACAGTACACAGCAGAGACTAGACGCTGAAGTAGGCTGTAATACTGTACCGTTGGCCTCTGAGAAAGTTAGTTTCTCCCCTTAACATTCAAATAATAATAATAATAATAATAATAATAATAATAAGGATCTTGGCTGAGCCAAACTCCTAGCTAGCACAACGGATTTAAGGATTAATGCCAAAAGCTGGCCTAAGTACCAGTCGTGATTAATATAAAGAGTTGTGCTAATGCTGAGTAGCAAAAGTGTACTAAATATGTGGGGAAATTAAACACGACTGTTAGATTTAACAAAGCTCAAGAAAACGAACTGTAAATTTATTGAATACAAGAAAATAAATTTACGTTACATGACTCCAATTCAAATCAAGAAAGGGAAACACACTCACTCAAACACTCAGACAAATAGCTAAATAACCCAAAAACTTAAGCCCAGGAAAACAAAAGAAAATACTGATCGGTATAGGTGAGACCGTGCTGCTGTCGATCACCAAGCTGGTGGGAGCTTCGGGGATTCACGCCAATACAAGCTGAGATCTGAAATCGCTAAGAAAAGTGATCACTCGAGCTTTCGTAAAGCATAACCCGCACGCACCGTGACTAGAGACAGACTGGCTATGGTTTTGAGTGTCCGACGTGAGGAGCGTGTGAAAAGGGTGTGGCCGGTAACGGCCAGGGAGGCAGAAATTATCGCTCAGAGGAATGCCCCGTCTGCACATAAAACAATCACTCGCGAAAGAATGACGAAAGTTTCGACAACTTGACGCGAATATAAGTACGCGAGTGGACGACTGAAAGAATGAGCGAAATCTCGTGCATTTCAGAATCATTCGTTGCTCCCGCAAAATCACTCGATGTCACAATTTATGTTACATAATTTTATGATGTAGAAAATTCGTGACAGTCATTGTTAAGTGAAACACCGAGAATTTCAATACTTTCGGAGATGGGAATATTAGTAGCATTGAAGGTAATATACGAATCTGGCAATATCTATTTGTAAATTGTATATATTTGGTTTTACTATCATTAAATGAGACAAGGTTATTTTGTCCCCATTCACTGATCTTAGGTAAGTCTTGAGAGAGATTTTAAACTTTGTAAATGGGTGTCTGAGTGTGAATGAACTGTGAAGTGTTGAGTCATCTGCATATGAATGGATGGGATGGTGAGTGACAGATAAGAGAACATTAATATGAAATAGGAATAGGGTTGGTGCCAAAGTTGATCCTTATGGCACACCGGCGTTAATTGAGTGGAAATTGGAATATACATTGTCTACTTTTATTTTTCTGTTGCGGAAATATGAGGAAAGCAGAGGAACAAAAGAAGTTAGTCCATAGCAACGGCGTTTGGATAGTAGGGAATGGTGTCACGCTCTGTCGAAAGCTTTAGAAATATTAAGGGCTACTGCATGAGCTTCTTCATGTCGGTCAATTGACTGATGGGTGGTATGAGTCAGTTTCCTGACTACATTAATGGTGGATCTTTCATGGCGAAAACCGTATTGTCTATCACTAATTAAGTTCTTGGATTCAAGTTTCGAATACTTTTCCAAGAGAAGATATGATAGCTATTGGCCTGTAATCAGATGGGTCAGAGGAACTTCCTCTCTTTGGAATTGGATGGATAGCTTCTTTCCATGAATTAGGGAATGAAGAAGTATGCATGCATAGTCTGAATAATTTACCCAGAACAGAGGCAAGCTCTGGGGAGCACTTTGTCGGAACAGTTGGAAGAACTCCATCTGTGCCTGGAGCTTTGTTGGTTCGTAACTTGTCTAGTATGGATTTTACGTATCAAGGCTTTTTTCTTTTTTTTTTTTACGTGTCTGACTCTGGGCAAAGGCTTCTTTGCCTATTCCCAAGTCCCAGTAGTACCCCTTGGGGCCCAGTAGTCCTCCTACACCTTCACATGTCACCACTTTGGCACTAACACCCACCACCCATATTGAATACATGCTAAGGCTGTTTCATACAGGACTGGTGTACTGGTATTGGCCGGGGTACTTTTATGGCATGTGGGTGGGTCATCTGGTAGATCAAAAAAGTCTGCTATTTATGAAATTCAAATACATAATCTGTTTCCTGCCCCAGCCGGGATTCGAACCTGGGTCCATTAGGACTGCAAGCCGGCTCTCTTCCGATTCTGCCACCGTCTCTGTATTTTAAGTGGAACAATTTCAGGAGAGTCAAGTTCTAGTACTGGGATGTTCCGGCTGACCTCCTCTATGGTAGAATTTCTGGCAAATGTACTGGCAAGGATATTCGCTTTACCATGCGGGTCATTTGTAATGTTACCATCTGAAAATTTTTGTGGAGGAATGGGTGATGACTTGTTAGTGTTATTATTGAAAGAACTCTGAGCTGACCAGAATATTCTGTTGTCATTAGGATTGTTAAGTGGTTCTGATGCATGGTTTTGAAGAAAGTTTGATTAAGAGAGATTGATTACAGATTTTGCATGGTTTCTAGCAATTTTAGATTGACAGAGTGTTGTAGTTTGAAATAGCATGGGAAGTGTTCCGCAACCACCCGCGCCTGGGGCTTGGTGGGCAGTCTGACTCAGGCTGCCATAGAAAGAGGACACGCCCTTGCCTGTACGTAATAGAATAAATCTCAAGCTGGCCTCACTGTTTCCACCTCCCTCCTGGTTATCACCCCAACATGGCACACTGTAGTTCTACGGGTGACCCAGAGGAGGTGCCACCAGTGCTAGAGCAGGCGAACCCTGAGTCAAAAGACTGGTTCTGCCGCATGGCACCAGGAGACCAAGTACACAGCAACATGTACAATGTACCACCATCCCAGCTACAACCTCCAGGAATGGAGACAGTCTATCAGCCAGTGTACCCAACCCCGCACCTAAAGGCACAGACCCAGTGGCGAGTGCCGGCACCACCAGCAGCTCCCGGTAAGGCTGCTGTGGGAATGTCGCCATCCCAGTTCGAGGCATGGGCCCACGGTGTCGAGTGCTACAGCAGTGGTTGCAGATGAGTCCCACCCTTGACCGTGGGTTATGTGAGAGTGCTGTGTGATTTTGAAATGTGCAGCAATGCGTAGACGCATGGGTGGCTGAGCATACATTCGAGGCCATGTGCACGGAGGAGGCCATTGGCATGGTAAGGAGCGTGGTAGTGGGTCCCAGGTGCACTGTGGGAACATGGTCGGACTTCTTCACATACACGCAGGAGCCCAACGATAGTGTGTGTGTTTATATGTGATAAAATGTAGAGCCAAGGAAGTAGACTGTGATTATAAGTGCTCCCAGCGCTACATAAATCTCGATGATTTCATGCTATCGAAACAGCTTGTGATGGGGCTGCACAACCTCAGTATGAAAACAGAAGTGCTGTGGCAACATCCATACTGCGATCTGTGGAAGAAATCACAAACGCCTGAGAAGTGTTCGAATCGGCAGAGAAAATGACAGTTGTGAATAGTCAAAGTGGTATGGCAGGTGTTTCTGTGAATGACGAGGAGGAAACAGAAGCTGCCAGTGCCACTCGGGTGCAGCAGCTGGGTGCCAGGCCACCCCAGCCTTGTGTCCCTCCCCCACCAACAAAGGGCTGCCAGAGGTGCTGCGGCAGGAGGTGCAGCAGGGAGTACCGGTACCCTGTCGTCAAGGCCACCTGCTGCAGATGTGGGAGGGTTGGCCACTTCCAGCAAAAGTGTAGGTCAGCAAGCAGCCCAACCCCACTGAGACCACTGACAGTGTCACGGTAGCCAGTGCCGAGGTGTCAGCATGCCTCAGGGTGGAAGTGATGTGTGATGACCCACCTGCAGTGCGCGAGGTGTCGACAGTAACTGACGCTGGTGCATAGGTATGCTTAGCAGGACGCCACATAGTGTGGGGCCTCAGGCTGACCCCGCAAAGTCTATGGAGACCTACTGTGAGTATTAATCACCTTGTAGGCAGGAGCATACCCATTGTGGAATGCAAGGAATGCAGCCTCAGCGTGGGCGGAATGTCTGCTATGGCAAACCTGTACTTCACTGATGGGGTGCAGCAGCTGTATTTGTCACTGCAGATGTGCAAAGCACTGGGCATGGTGCCATATGACTTCCCTAACATGCCTGCGACTGTAGGGGCCATTAAACAGATGGAAGAGCCCCCACTCCCGCCCAACCCATACTCCCCCATATATCATGACAGAAGAAAATGTGAACCTGTTGGAAAAGTGGTTCCTGGAGCACTTCAGGAGCACGACGTTCACAATGAACTGTGCCTCCCTGCTGGAGACGAAGGGGCCAGCCCACCAGATCCACCTGTGCCCCTGTTCAAAATCCTTTGTGGTGCACACGCCAGAGTCCGTCCCCCACCATTCCTACGACGAAGTTGGAAGAGGATGTAAGGAAGGATATCACTGAGCCCGTACTGGCTGAAGAACCCATGGAGTGGTGTTCTTGTATGGTGGTGGTCCTGAAGAAGGATGGGCAGCCACGCAGAACAGTGGACTATTAGTGACTCAACCAGGCAAGCCAGTGGGAGACCCACCACACCCACCCTCATTCCATGCAATCACCAGTGTGCCAAAGCACACATTCAAAACAGTAGTGGACGCTTATTCGGGGTACCACCAAATCCCCCTGGATGAGGAGGCAAGAAGCTCACCACCTTCATCACCCTGTGGGGCTGCTTCCGCTACCGGCACATACCCAAGGGCCACTGTGCAGGGTAGGAGGCCTTTACCAAGAGCTTCGACGACACAACAGCAGTGATCCCCAGGAAACTGAAATGTGTCGATGACATGCTCCTGCATGACCGTTGCATTACTGATTCCTTCTGGCACACATATCAGTTCCTGTGAACGTGTGTGGAAAATGGGATCACGCTCTGCCCAGACAAATTCCGCTTCTGTAGCAGAGGCGTGAGCTTTGCAGGTTATCAGCTTGGCTGGGAGGAGTATCAGCCTATCCAGGACTTGCTAAACAGTATAACCAATTTCCAGATGCCACCATGCCTCTCCCTAACAGATATCTGATCATGGTTTGGGCTGGTGAACCAGGTGGCGCCATTCCTCACCATTGCACCATTCATGGAGCCCTTCAGAGAATTATTGATAAAAACCAACAAAGGAGGCTATAGGCAAGCTTGTGGTGGAGGGCCTCCAGTATTACAATGCTACATGGTCCACAGCAATGTTCACTGACTCCAGCAGGCCTGGCATCGGTTTTGCTCATGCAACAGTACTGCCAATGTATGTCTCAAGAGGCTCCACTGTGCTGCAAGGGCGGCTGGAAACTGGCCCTGTGCAGCAGCCGCCATCTAACAGCAACTGAGAAGAACTACTCAGCATTGGAGGGTGAGGCCTATGCCATTGCATGGTACCTGAAAAAGGCACGTCTGTTCGTGATGGGATGTCCAGATCTCACCCTCATCACAGACCACTGTGCACTCACCAAGATCTTCAAGGACAAAGTGCTGAAAGACACCAGCAACCCCCACATACTCAACCTCAAGAGGAAGGCATTGATGTACTCATTTTGAATAAAGTACCTGAAGGGGGAGGTGAACCATGCAGCAGATGCACTCTCAAAATACCCCTTGCTATAGGGCTGACAAGACGAGACAGACCTGTTGGAAGATGAGGCTACATGTGCCGCAGTCACGGCAGCGATGGCCTGCGCCCTAGAAGATGAAGAAGGCACCATCGTGGACCTCCATCAAGTGGAGGAAGAAGTGCATTAGGACGAGGACTACAGGCTCCTTCATGAGAACGTGAGCACTGGGGACTGGACCGACTGGAAGGATGAAGAGTTGATAGCACTCCACCCGTAATACAGGATGAGGAGGCACCTATCATGCCAGGGGGACACTGTCATGTATGCCAGCAATGAGGGGCACCTGCGACTTGTAATTCCCACAGCCCTTCACCGTGTGGTCCTAGCCAACCTCCATGCAGGTTATCAGGGTAGGGACTCCATGCTCAAGCGTGCCAGGCAATGAGTGTATTGGCCCGGCACAGATGGTGAGGTGGAGCAGAAGAGAAGGCAGTCAGGTATGCAAAATCAATGCCCCATTACAACCTGTGGAAAACTTGCTGCCCACACCTCCACCCGAGTACCCCTTCCAGCAAACAGTGGTTGACCTATTCCAACTGGAGGGGGTAGAGTACATCACTTATGCAGACAGGTTAACTGGCTGGCTGGAGATGAAGCATCTGCCCAGGGGCACCGCCAGCTTAAGGCTCGTAATGGCCTTTCATATGTGGTTCAAAAGGTTCGGTATCCTGGAGGTCGTGTCTTGTGACCGGGTTACGAACTTCGTGAGTGGGGAAATGAGAGCATTCCTATTTGCATGGCATGTGCCGCTGAGGTGTTGTCACCCCATTACCCACAGTCCAATGGCCGAGTGGAGGCCACGGTCAAGTCCGTCAAGAGGCTGCTGAGGAACAACACCGGCCCGGGAGGCTCCCTGGACTTGGACACAGCCACCAGGGCCATATTGCAGTACCTCAACATCCCATTACATGACACCGATGCGTCCCCAGCCCATTTGCTGAAGGGACATCAGCTGAAAGTCTCCGTACCCACTGCCATAGAACACTACAGGACCAACAGGATTCTGAGAAGCAGAGAATGGGCCATGGCCTACACTGGGGATGCAGCGGCCACAGGATTCAACCAGACGGCACATAACCTTGCCCCTCTCAACCCAGGCCAGTGTATGTGCCTACAAAACCAGGAGACGGGGCGGTGAGACTGTGTAGGGGTTATTGTTGATACATCAGCCCCAAAGCAATACCTGGTGCAGTTGGATGGCAGTGGGCGAGCCTCCTTCAGGAATTGCCGCCACCAACGCCCCTACGAAGAGACAGGGGAACAGACACCCACCATGCACGTTGAGGGTGGTCCCCAGTGGGAGGCCGACCGCAAGGGGAGTTTTGTACCCCTAGGCATATTAAGGTGTTTTGTATTGTGTATAACTTTGTTGCGCTTGTACCATGATACCAGAGCAATGGTTGCTCCAGCACATGTAATTGAATTCCTTACTGTTGTAGTAATCATGCCATTCTGAAGTCAGCATATGTGTGATTTGTAAATTTTGCCAGTGATGTGTGATGTAACGCCTAGTCTTGAGTTATGATGAGTGTCAGTATCTGCCCATTGTTTTGTTATTGCAGTGACCTCCCTCCTCCTCGACCAGTGTGCTTTGTATCAATACTGCAGGAAGTGGGGAATTCACTGCAATGGAGAGGGGGTGTTGGAGTTTGTG
>JAGKTI010035828.1:0-11180 GCA_018397915.1 Birgus latro | reverse complement strand
GTCATAACCTAACCTAACCTAACCTAACCATTTTTCTGGTAGCAATTTACATCATTTACTGTATTTGATGCTTTGTATCCAATAATTTAGTGCATAAAATGTGAGAAAAGATGAATTCCATGTCCGATACTTACTTATACTATGCTGGCAAGTTCTGACCACCTATGCCTTACTCACCTCTAAATCATCATTTTTTGGTTAAAATTCAATTAATTCATGCTTTATGTGCATTATTTATGTGAAGAGGGACCTAAATAAGTGCTATACATGTCCGGTAGGGAGGTAGGAAGGTAGTTTTCTGATTTAGGTTAGGTTAGGTTAGGGTCATGAATGACCAGTGCTGGAGCTTCAGGCCCAATATTCGGACAAGACCACTGTCCGGACATGCCTCTGGCTCTATTATGTTGAATAGTGGAGGGATTACTGTATATATATATATATATATATAACTCTAGAAAATTAAAGCCATGAGTATTTCCCTAGACCCCAACCCAGCCAAACATTCAGGCTTGAATAAGATGACTCAATGGAAACATGTTAGGCATTTGAGGAGAGATTATTAATTATGTCTACACTATCTATCTATCGACACTAAAAGCCCATTACAAATATTTAAAACTGAAGTTTGTTTAGTACTAAGGCTAGTGTAATACATGAGCACTCACATAAGTATGTGCTTTAAATCTGGTTTGTCAATACAGGTACTAATTCAACCAGAATATATCTACAAACGAGTTAACATACCTCAGTTAACAATGACGTGTGAGTCAGAATTGAGTTTAACTTATAAGATCATAATTAAGTTTATTAAATGAGTTAAAATGCATGCTTAATGCTCTCAATAAACTCAGGGCAGGTTTAAGCTGATCACTAAAAGCTCACTTCGTGCTACCATCACGGAATATGAAGCCGATGATGGGAATGCGTTCTCCATTGGCCTCAGTGACTTTTCTCTGGATGGTTTCAAGATTAGTCTCTCCACTGTTGATTTGACCATCAGTAAACACCACAATCTGTAAAAAAAAAATATATCATGGATTGGTAAGCTGTTAACTAATTGTGACCAAGTCACTTTATACTGTACAAAAAATAAAAAAGTATCAGTGCACATTTGGCCCAAAACAATTTGACGTCACAGACGATGGACTCTAGAAATGTTGTGATTTTCCCCCCTTGTTGCCAAGCAGGATTACATAAGTATGTCACAGGTAGGTTTCATATGACAATTTATGGTTGATATTGTTACTGGATGCACATTCAGATGAAAATCAATTAATTTTCCAAGCACTACACAAACTAAACTGATCATTTCATACATCATCGTACCCTTCTTGAGCGATACTTTTTTTACTGTGTGTACATCAGGACATTCATTATCGTATCTGATTTACATCAAACCAGAACTTCACAAATTTGTACAAACAATTCCAATATTAGGTTTTATCAAGAAAGCACCATCAAACATGAATACATGCTTCATAGCATAGGCAACATGCTTTTAAATGTGGAACCAGAAGTTACACAGTAGAAATATCTCTTCTGAATTAGACAAGATGCTTTTTTTGCACTATGTATCTGTGAACTTCAAGCAAGCACTGGATAAGAGTACCAAAGGTGGTGGTACAATGGGCTGAGATAGCTGTATGTCGATGAATAGACTGTCACGTTGGTGATGAATATACAGAGAAGTAACTATGGTTATAAGAGTAGGTGGAGAGTTAAGTATAGAATTCTTGATTGATGTTGGGGATCATCAGGATTCTGTACCAAGTCCAATGATGTTTATCCTGGTACTTAAGGCACTACAGTGAAAACAGAATGCAGATTACTTCAGGAGATTTTATACAATTATACTTAAGTGTTGACTGCTGAAAGCATGAAGGAGGCTTAAGAGAAATATGAAAGCTGGGGGGATAGGAAGAAAACAAAGCATCTGAAAGCTAATACTCTATAGTACTGGTAATGCAAAGGTCATATTTAATTAGTGTGAGGGCAGACTGTTCTGGAACAGAGTGCATGGCCTTGTGCAATATGTAAATGGGAAAAAGGAATTCTCTTCTGTGTACAACATACATTAAAATAAAGGATTCACAAGAGATGTTGTGGAGTTAGTAGGCAGACTGCAAGATAAGAAAATGTTCAATGTACAATATGTAGGGGTGTTTGGACTGTTGATTTTAGAATGGAAAGTGTTGTTTAGGCTAACAGCTGCCTGGAGTGTATGGAGGAGTTCTGTTACCTGAGAGATATTCTTAATGCAGGAAGAAAAGCAGTGGCTTTTTCCACTGACAGAATGAAAAGTGCTCCAGGGTTCTGTGTTGGTTCCTTATGTTTTGGATACACCTAAGTACAACATGCCAAAAGAGTTGAGTCATTAAATGAGTATGATTGCATATGATACAAAAACAATGAAATACTGACACAACTGATATTACAGCATTCTTGGTTCCAGAGCCCTGCCAGATTATTCATTCTGCCTGACCAATTTAAGTTAAGCAATACTACTACTACTACTAATAAAAATAATACAAAACACATATGACACACTAATTATACACTTCCAGTATCTCTAAAGCACAGGGGAATACTACAAACTTAAATCAATAAAATTTAAATCAGCCCATATACTGTGGTACTAGGGGATCATGGCTGCATGAATGTTCTGCTGGTGTGCAAGAAACACAGGTTTTCTAGACACCATCAAAGCCACTTGATATGAATGAGAACATTGATGAAGTAAGGGTATATCTAATATAAAGTCAACATCTCTCATAGATCAGTCATTACTCAGTTAAGGTCTAGGGGTTTTAACCAATACTGATAAAAAACAAATTTTTCATATCGGAGTTTTCAGCATGACTGAAATGAAAAAGCACAGCTTACAGTATGGGTATACTAACTTTATGGTCAATATCTACTAAAGCCTATGAATGTTTCAAGATTTAGGGAGGCTTGCATTTCACATCCCTTAGACACCACAGCTAGGTGAAATGTGGTTAAAATAATTTAAAACTGCACAATACGGATAAATCACAACCAATAACCGCAGTGGAAACAAATTAAGTGATGACGTGCCACATGCAGCGCCATTTGTGGCTGCCTTATAGACTAGCTAGTGGTCACAGAAATTCCCTATGGAAGAACTGGCACTTTTGAGAAACAAAAGACCAGATTACTATTATTACTATTATTAAGTGTCCTCTAGTAATCTTAGCCAGATTAAACGAGACGTATTTCAGAAGTAGACGGATGGCTATCATTAACCCTGTGGGGTACTACCATGAAGTGAGATATGGCTACAAGCTTCGTAACTAAAAACACATTAATCACTCTTAGGCAGGAAAAATTCAACCACTGTACAGTTGCCTGGTAATCTTTTTTCTGGGTTAATGTACACAAGGTCCAAGCTGAGACTCTTGCACTGTAACTGATCTTATTACATATCTCAATTTTTTTTCCCCCAGCAGCTTCCAGCAGGTGCTGGGAAGTAATTAGCTGGTTTTGCAACTTAAGTTATTCCAGTCTATAGTACACATCAGCTGTACCATAGCCAACCCCAAGATGGAGATTCCTTATGAGGAAGCATGGTGTGGCAAATTTTCCCACATTAAGAGGTCTTGTGTGTGAATGGTAAATGTGTAACTATCAGATATAACTGTCAAAAGTTGGTAGGTGGTGGTGACCATCATCCACTCACTTGATGTAGTGCTACCTACCTTGTCCTTCACCTTAATCATTCTTTTTCTGTTGCCCATCTGTCTTTCTATTTCTCCCATGTTTCCTGTCACTTTCCATTACTCTTCTCTCCTTTTCAGGTGGCTTTACATTGAGTGACAAGCCTAATGGGTTCTTGTAAGCCAGGAAGTCATTTACAACAATGGGTGGTAACCATATAACCGACCCGTGCATGTTCTCTACGTGTCAACAAAACGGTTGCAGAGGGTTTAGCATCCCTCCCCATAAAACAACTGTCTCAAAGACAAATGGCCACCCCTTACAAGATCATGGCATCTGGCAACAGACGGACAGATAGATAGATAGCCATAAGTTAAAAGCAGAGGATTTAATGGCAAATTGATGGTTCTAAGCGGTTTTTAGATCAAAGGGCTAGTTGCTTTGAGGGTTAATGGTCCCTTATGAATACTGTAAAATAAAATGTTACTGTATTTGACATAGATGTATTGTAAACAAAATGTATATAAAGTGTATAAAATGGGGTGAAATAATTACTATAATGTGTGAAAGTAAAATCCATACATTAAACTTCATGTATGAGCATGTGTGGACATGGAACTTTCCAGTAAGAAAACAGGAAGAGCATCAATAACATTTATGGAAACTGGTAGTAGTTTTTATATAAAACTATAACAAGTTCATGAAGTTATGTTTATAACTACCCCCCCCTGGGGGTAAGGGGCTTCAAGAATTCTCCCCCAGTATCCCTGCTTGTCGTAAGAGGCGACTGAAAGGGTTGGTGGTGGGTTAGTGCCCCACCCCGTAAAAACAACTAACTTGTAGGAGGAGGCTGTAGCACGGGCCGAACAGGGTAGTACTCCCGAGGGGAATGGAATGCTGGTGATAGGGAGAGCTGGAGCTCCTTTCACTAGCTACCTAATCATCCCCCCTTGCTGACCTTTTCAGTGTGACAGTAACATGGAGAGTAGACCAGCACGCTCTCCCAAACATTTCCTCTAACTATCATATGCACTACACCACAGGCACTTTACATATCACACAACGTATCCCACTACATTACAGGGGTTGACGCCAGCAAGGGCATGCGGCCAGAAAACTTTGCCCCCGCTACCCAGTGGTGGACTTTCGGGGGGAGGCTTGACAGGGGTTCCGCCGGCATAGATCACGGGTCCGGGGCGAGATGGGGCTCGAACCTGTGCTAGAGGGTACAGGGCATTGCGGTTCCCAGGCTGCCGCTTCCGCTCAATAGAGAGGGGCCCAAACCTGGGAGTAGCGCCCCAGGAGGCTGCCCTATCAGTGGGTGTATAATGGCGGGGCAGTTGCAGTGCCAAGGCGCGCTTGGAGGGTGTCCCTGCAGGTGTCCTGGCAGGGTGCCCTGAGGCCACTACCACAGCCACTAGTAAGCTGGTGGGCTAGGGGTCCCAGATCCATTGCCTGGACCTAGGACTGTGCAGTGGGCTGGGCCTTTGGAATGTTTACCCCCCTTTATCTTACCGACTATGACTAAGTACAATAACAAGCATCAAAGCAAGCCTGAGGACAGCAAATCACCCAGGGGGTTTAGGGTGGGCTCATGGAATGTGGGAAGTTTGAGGGGAAGAGCGGGGGAAGTTGTTGAGGCATTTAGTAGGAGGTGGGTGGATATGGCTTGTTTGCAGGAAGTCCGGTACAGGGGTGGATCAGCCAGAAAGATTGCTGGGAAGGATTGCTACTATAAGCTGTTTTGGCAGGGGGGAAATGATGGATATGGGGGTGTGGGTCTGTTGGTTGCGGAGAAATGGGTGGAGTATGTCATGAATGTCATGAGAGTAAGTGATAGGACAATAGTAGTGAAAATTTTGATCTGACGGGTGATTGTTTCAGTTATACCAGCATATGCTCCGCAGGTAGGATTGGATGAAGCAGAGAAGGATAGATTTTGGGATGATTTAATACGTGTAGTAAGTGGTATCGGTGATGATGAGGTAGTGGTTCTGGGAGGGGATTTAAATGGTCATGTTGGTGAAGCAGCTCAAGGTTATGAAGGAGTCCATGGAGGATGTGCATATGGTGTGAGGAATGTGGAAGGGGAAAGAATACTCGAGTTTGGGGAGGCTATGGACATGATTGTGTGCAACACACATTTTAGAAAAAGAGTGAGTAGACTGATTACGTACGAGTCCGGGGGAAATAGTAGTCAGATAGATTATTTTCTGGTTAGGAGGGTTTATAGGAGATTAGTGAGGGATGTTAAAGTTATAGGAAGCGAGGAGTGTGTGCAGCAGCACAAACTGTTGATTTGTGACATGGTGCTTAAGGAACGAATGACGAGAAGGAGGACATATGTACCTAGGAGGAAAATATGGAAGATGGGAAACCAATCAGTAAGGGATGCCTTTTATAGTGAGATGAGGAGAGTGGTGGCTGAACAGGAAGCCATAGATAGAGACATTAATGAACGGTATAGAGCCCTTAAGAACAGCCTCTTGAGAGTTACCGATGCAGTGTGCGGTTGGACAGGGGGCCCACCATGACATAAAGTGACTTGGTGGTGGGATGAGGGTGTAGACATTGCAGTTAAGGAGAAAAGAAGGCTTTTTCGGGAATGGAAGAAGGGTGGTAACAGGGAGGAGTACTTGGCTGCCAAGCGCAGGGCTAGAAGAGAGGTATACAGGGCGAAGTCTGAGTCACAGAGACTTTTACTTGATAATCTAAATCATGAAGGAATGAAAAATATGGTTTTTAGGGTGGCAAATCAGGTGAAGAGAGATAATCGGGACATTGTAGGCAAGCAGTGTGTGAAGAATGATGAAGGAAGGGTAGTGGTGAACAGTGAGGATATTAAAGATGCATGGAGAGAGCATTATAGCCGGTTGTTGAATGAGGAGTCTGATT
The DNA here is from genome assembly GCA_018397915.1 of Birgus latro. Taxonomy (NCBI): domain Eukaryota; kingdom Metazoa; phylum Arthropoda; class Malacostraca; order Decapoda; family Coenobitidae; genus Birgus; species Birgus latro. The sequence continues at coordinate 4,610 of JAGKTI010035828.1, read as the reverse complement.
GGGATAGGGAAGGTTTGGAGCCAGCTGATCCGGTGTTTGGGCCTTGGCCTTTGATTGACGCTGCTACTGTGAGTGCGGCAATAGGCAGGATGCGGGTGGGGAAGGCGGCAGGTGTGTCTGGGTTGACTGCTGAAATGTTGAAGGCCTCAGGAGATATTGGGGTGAGGTTAGTCACTGACCTGATAAATATGATTATATATGAGTGTGTGGTCCCAGATGATTGGCTGAAGAGTGTAATTGTAAATGTGTACAAAGGGAAGGGTGATGCCCTGGAAAGGGGAAATTACAGAGGTATAAAGCTCTTAGATCAGATAATGAAAGTAATGGAGAGAGTTCTAGAAGGTATGATTAGAGAAAGAGTGAATATCAATGAGATGCAGTTCGGGTTTATGCCAGGCAGGGGGACCACTGATGCCATATTCATTGTTCGACAGCTTCAGGAAAAATACATTGGAAAGAAAAGGGAATTGTATTTTATTTTTGTTGATTTGGAAAAGGCCTTTGACAGAGTCCCTAGAGAGGTGGTGAAGTGGGCAATGAGAAAGCTGGGGTTGGAAGAGTGGCTGGTTCGGGTGGTTATGGCCATGTACGTGGGTGCTCGCACCCAGGTAAGAGTGAATGGAGTTTTGAGTGATGAGTTTCCCGTGAATGTTGCTGTGCATCAGGGGTCAGTTTTGAGTCCCTTGTTGTTTATCATGGTGCTTGAAGCCCTCTCACGTGACTTCAGAGATGGACTCCCATGGGAGATGTTGTATGCTGATGATTTGGTGTTGATTGCTGAGAATGAAGGGGAGGCTGAGGAAAGATTTAAGAAGTGGAGAGATGGTATGGGGTACAAGGGCTTAAGGGTAAATGCAGATAAAACAAAAGTGATGATATCTAGGGTTGGTGGCGGTACAATCAGAGGAGAGGGAGAGTGGCCATGTGCAGTTTGCCACATGGGTGTGGGAAGTAATTCCATCTTGTGCAGTGTTTGTGATAGATGGGTGCACAAGAGATGTAGTGGTATTAGAGGTAGACTGCGAGATAATGCTGATTTCATGTGTGCGGTGTGTCGGGGAGAGCAGGTGGAGATTGTTAGGCGTGAGAGGGTTGAANGAGCACCCAGGTAAGAGTGAATGGAGTTTTGAGTGATGAGTTTCCCGTGAATGTTGCTGTGCATCAGGGGTCAGTTTTGAGTCCCTTGTTGTTTATCATGGTGCTCGAAGCCCTCTCACGTGACTTCAGAGATGGACTCCCATGGGAGATGTTGTATGCTGATGATTTGGTGTTGATTGCTGAGAATGAAGGGGAGGCTGGGGAAAGATTTAAGAAGTGGAGAGATGGCATGGGGTACAAGGGCTTAAGGGTAAATGCAGATAAAAAAAAAGTGATGATATCTCGGGTTGGTGGCGGTACAATCAGAGGAGAGGGAGAGTGGCCATGTGCAGTTTGCCACATGGGTGTGGGAAGTAATTCCATCTTGTGCAGTGTTTGTGATAGATGGGTGCACAAGAGATGTAGTGGTATTAGAGACAGACTGCGAGATAATGCTGATTTCATGTGTGCGGTGTGTCGGGGAGAGCAGGTGGAGATTGTTAGGCGTGAGAGGGTTGAATTTGCAGGTGAGTCTCTTGAGTGTGTGGAGGAGTTTTGTTATTTGGGAGACATGTTATGTGCCGAAGGTGGGGCTGGAGTTAGCTCGGTTGCTAGAGTGAGAAGTGGTTGGAAGAAGTTCAGGGAGCTTTTGCCTCTCCTGACATTGAGAGGACTCTCCTTACGTGCTAAGGGGTCTTTGTATGCAGCATGTGTTAGGAGTGTGATGCTGTATGGTAGTGAGACCTGGGCAGTAAAGGAAGAGGATATTCGCAGGTTTAAACATACAGAAATGACAATGATTAGGTGGATGTGCAGTGCGCCCCTGCGTGCAAGGCCTGGGGGGGCTGGGTTTACGATAGAAGAGTTGAGAGGTAGGATGGGACTGGAATGTATTGGTGTTGTGATGAGGAGAGGTAGGCTGAGGTGGTTTGGACATGTGGAGAGGATGGGGGATGATAACTGGGTGCAGAGGGTGAGAAGTGTTAATATTGGGGGAGGGGTTGGAAGGGGTAGACCGAGAAAGACATGGGACGAGGTCATTAAATGTGACTTAAGGGTTAAGGGACTGAATAGGGAGGCTGCCAGAGATCGAGCAGTGTGGAGAGCCGCCATTAGGTGACCAAGGCCGACATATGCAAGCATGTTGGAGCCTTCAAAATCGAAAATGAAAATGAATAAATTGTAGCTGTGAACTGGTCAATGATTAATTAGTGGCAACTCTAATGACTCTGATCTACCATCATTATTTTCATTTGAACACTGTGTGAAACGCAGAGAAAACACAACCCTGGTTGTTTCACTCACGTGATCCCACAAGGCATAAACACTCCTATGGGTTGACCATCACAATCTAGAGACTGACTCTACTAAGTACAACTCCTTTCTAGAGCCAAGTCATTTCTATACAGTCTGGTCTCGTTACAGACAGTGCACCCATCCACCGTCCTATCCTTTGTCGCCTCTCAATGAAAATGGGAGCCCGGGGCTAGGCAAGTTGGTCCTGGCATTTAAGATGAGAGTGACCAGTCTCATTAATCCCTGGGTGGCAGCAAGTGTGCAATAAACCCCAACGACCCCTTGCATATAAACCTGCACTGGCTCAATCTGATTGGAGCACTTTAATTACCCACAAAACCACCAAGTGCCAAAATTTGGTTAAATGGTTACTGTCGCAAATTTTCTACACCGTAAAATTATGTAAGGTAAATCGTGACATCGAGTGATTTTGCGGGAGCAACGAATGATTCTGAAATGCACGAGATTTCGCTCATTCTCTCAACCGTCCACTCGCATACTTATATTCACATCAAGTTGTCAAAACTTTCGTCATTCTTTCGCGAGTGATTGTCTTTATGTGCAGACAATGCATTCCTCTGAGCGATAATTTCTGAATTATCGCTTCCGCCCCCCTGGCCGTTAGTCAGCCACACCCTTTTCACACACTCCTCACATCGGACACTCGAAAACATAGCCAGTCTGCTTTTTAGTCTCGAAGTGTGCGGTTATGCTTTACGATAGCTCGAGTGATCACTTTTCTTAGCGATTTTAGGTCTCAGCTTGTATTGGCGTGGATTCCCGAAGTTCCCACCAGCTTGGTGATCGACTACAGCAGCATGGTCTTCCATACCGATTAGTATCTTTTGTTTTTCCTAGGCTTAAGTTTTTGGGTTATTTAGCTATTTGTCTGAGTGTTTGAGTAAGTGCATTTCCCTTTCTTTGATTTGAATTAATTCATGTAACGTAAATTTATTTTCTTGTATTCAATAAATTTACAGTTCGTTTTCCTGAGCTTTGTTAAATGTAACAGTCGTGTTTAATTTCCCCATATATTTGGTACACTTTTGCTACTCCACGTTAGCACAACTTCTTATATTAATCACGACTGGTACTTAGGCCAGCTTTTGGCATTAATCCTTAAATCCGTTGTGCTAGCTAGGAGTTTGGCTCAGCCAAGATCCTGTCTATTATTATTATTATTATTTTTAGAATGTTAAGGGGAGAAACTAACTTTCTCAGAGGCCAACAGTACTGTAATACAGCCTACTTGAACGTTTAGTCTCTGCTGTGTACTGTTGAGAAAGTCTATAAATTCTCGACTCTAGAGAACTGGCGAAGTAAGCCAGCATAAAAGTGAAATCGCTACTTGATTTCACGAGTCTATTCTCTCGTAATAAATGACTTGTTAGTCATTCCTAGCACACATAGCTATACATTGTATACTCTGATATACAATATTACATTTTCCCCCTGACAGTTACCACCCAGCATAGTAAATGGTTTCCTGGTGTACAAGAAACCATTTGACTTGTCACTCAGTGTAGAGTCACCCATAGGCAGAAGGAAGAAGAAAGAATGAAGGAAAGAAAGACAGAAGAGGAAATGTAAAGTCACCTGTAGGCAGAAAGAAGAGGAAAGACAGAAGAGGAAATGTAAAGTCACCTGTAGGCAGAAGGAAGAGGAAAGAATGAAGGAAAGAAAGACAGAAGAGGAAGGAAGGAAGAGGGGAAAGGGCTGACACCCAAAGCAGCACTACATCGCATGAGTGGATGATGAGAGCCCCACCTTTTTTTATTTTTTATTTTTTTAAATAACTGAAAAGAGGAAGAGAAAAAAAAAAAATAACCCATACACCAGATTACTGGTGTCCTCCGTTCATAAAATATCTGTAATAGTTAGGCTTGAACAGCCGTAGGTTGAAGTTTGGGGGGAAACAACTCTGGGGAAGCGAGTTCCAGAGAGATGCAGTTTGGGGAATTAAAGAATTCTGATAGGCAGAAGTTCTGCAACATGGCTGAGTGACATTCCAGTCATGAGCACTACCAGATGCATGAGGAAAGGCATGGAGAAGTAGCACAATGGACGAAACTTCATCTGAGCATTTGTCATAAAAATATCTGTAAAATAATGCAAGGGAAGCAACATTCCTTCTTACTTGTAGGGGAGGTAGTTTATTTATAATAGCAGGGTTATTAATGACTCCAACAGCTCTGTTCTGAATTTTGTCTAGTTGTTTTAATGCAACCTCTCCCCAA
>JAGKTI010035826.1:0-11180 GCA_018397915.1 Birgus latro | reverse complement strand
ATGAAATTCAAATCCTTAAACTGTTCCCTGCCCCAGTGGGGATTTGAACCTGGGTCCGGTAGGACTGCAGGCCACCTTCTCTACCGATTGAGCCACCGCATTTAATGGACACTGTTTGTTAAAACTGACGAGAGTTTGGCAGCCTTCGTCCCATCTGTTAAATCAGATATCCTCTATACCAGGAACTGTTATAGCAAGGGACTACTGTACTGAATCATCAAGCTTATCACTTCCACTGCAGTTAAACCTCCTCAATTGTGGTTAATTTGTCCACCAAACTATTGCAGTAATGAAAACCCATCATAATCAAATAATATAACACATGGGAACTACATTAAACTCTAAATTATCCAGTGTAATTCAGCCAAGCTCTACACAGGATATTGCAAAACAAGATATTGCATAATACCCCCCCCTGTCGGCTCAATATTTGGCGTCAAGCTGGATGCTGCATTATTATCCATCTTAACCCTCTATCATAAAAACTTTCCCAGGTGTAAAAGATGAAAATTAGGCATTAAATACAATAAAGTAATGATAAAAAACTTTAATACAGTAACACAGATCTGGCTGGCTACCGTTTATGAGCCTACTGATACACCTCAATGCCAGATATAGCATAACCAGTAACATCCGTTTTCCACACTGGACACTGCATAATTTCACTGGATATTGCTTTGACAGAGCCAAGCTAGCAGCGCCAGATATTGCACTAGGCCGGATATTGTGACGATATAAATTGAGAGTTTAATGTAACTGGTTTGGTATGCACAAGTCTATACAGTACTCACTGTTTTTACCTAATACAGTACTTGAATATAAACTTCCAAACATGTCAGATTATGTAGTAAGACAATAAACTGCTGTACTGGAAAATAAAGAATGTGAAAATCTATCTATCTATTGCCAGACGCCTTAATCCCGTAAGGGGTGGCCACAAACAAATCTCCTCCATGTCGCTCTGTTCCCTGCCTTTTCACTGCCCTGCTCCCAGCTCACACCCTTCTCTCTCATATACCTCTCCACTCCATCCCTCCATCTTATCCTTGGCCTCTCCCTCCCTCTCCCCCTCACTCACTCACACTCTCCTTGTCAGTCTCTCACTCTCCATCCTCTCCACATGGCCAAACCACCTAAATGTGCTTCTCCTAACACTTCCTATCACATTCACATCCACACCACAATGCTCCTTCACTTCCTTATTTGTCAGTCTGTCTCTTCATGTGACTCCACATGTTCCTCTCAAGTAACTCATCTCCACTGCTCTCACTCTTGACTTCTTCAGCAGGGTCCAAGCTTCACTTCCATATTTTAGAGTTGGTATCACAATACTGTCATGTAGCAGCTTTTTCACTTCCATGCTCACTTCCCTGTTTCTTATCACTGTTTTCAAGGAACCAGCAACCTTTCTTCCCTGCTGACCCTTTCAAGCACTTCACCCTCTAAACTTCCATCCTTACTCATCACACTACCCAAACACTTAAACGCACTCACATTCTCCATATCCTCCCCAACCAATCTCACTGTACATTTGCTGACTTCATTTCTCTCGAAGACCATCACTCTACTCTTCCCTACATTCACTTTTAGATTCCGTTTCTTACACACTCTCCGAAACTCATCTACCAAGCCTTGCAGCTCCCCTTCATCTTCACTTAACTACACAATATCATCTGCAAACAACAGTACAGGGAATTTCCAAACCCATCCATATACAGATTGAACAACCATAGAGACATGACATATCCTTGTTTCAATCCAACCTTCAAATGGAAAAATTCACTCAGTTCACCATCCACATGCACTGCAGCCTTAGCACCCTCATACATACTCTTCACAGCCTTCCACAACTTCCCATCTACTCCACATATTCTTAATTCTTTCCACAATCCTTGTCTATCCACCCTGTCATATGCTTTCTCCAAATTCATGAAGGCTGCATACAACTTCTTTCCCTTCTCTAGAATCTTTTCTACTAAAGATCTAAGAATGAATATCTGATCTACACAACAAATCCAAGAAGGCTGCATACAACTTCTTCCCCTTCTCTAGAATCTTTTCCACTAAAGATCTAAGAATGAATATCTGATCTACACAACCTCTTCCCTTCCTAAAACCTCCCTGTTCTTCTCCAACTAATTCCTCTGTTATTTCCCTAACTGTTAATAAGTATCCTACCATATACTTTCCTATTACACTAAGAAGGCAAATGCCCCTATGATTACCACAGACTTCTTTTTCCACTCCCTTTGTGAAAATGATAGTGTAAATTCAGTTTACTGGCATTACTGATACGGGCATAACTTAGGGGAGAGAGTTACGAGGTTGCAGCGAAGTTATCGCCTGGTATCATCATCTTGTACTTCTGCTACACTGTCCTTGTCACCAAAGTCTTTGAAGTCAATGCTTGAGATGATGGAAGTAGCATTCTCCAGGCCCTGAACACTGTCAGAGTCAATTTCAGGAGAAGGAGCAGGTTGGTGGCTGAAAAAATCATTAACTGGTGGTGCCACCGTGTACTGATACTGTGACGGCTCTCGATATGGTGCCAAAGCACAAGCTAAGAGGTTGATGAAGACTTCACCTCTAGGCTCTAGCTTAAGTTGGATTTTTGTTAAATATGCACTTACCGGTAAACTTTATTCATCAAGGCTTCTCATTTCAGTGGGGACAGCCGTATTTGGGTCATTAGGGTGAGTTTCATTGTACCTGGCTATATGCTCATCTCTCTCTCATTTGTCCATCACCAGCTGACAAATGAGGATGAATTAATTCCCTGATGCAATCCACAGTGGTCTTACTAAAGTCAATTTCCAAAACTTTCCTTCCTTCAGCCACAGCAGTCTCTACTGCTAAACCCGCTGACTGAGGTTGCCAATTCGCTTTAATTTGCGTCTGGCAATCCTTCAAGAATACTGCACCATGAATGGATAAGTGTTTGCAACATTTCTTTCTGACTTTTCAGCCATCATATTTACTGCTTTTTTATGCTGAAGGACCATCAAAATTTTCCTACTGCTTCTTCTTTTTCATATTCCAGTGCAGTATCATAACTAATAAGGTTTATCACATCTGTTAATGAGAAGTTATTGTATTAGCATCTAACTCATACCAAGTCACAGGAGGTAGGGTAGCCTATCCCCAACTTCACATGGGGTGTACTGTTAGTACACTTAGTGTCTGTGCATGCAGAACCAATGGACAGGGTGTTGTTTTTTTAACATACAAAGTACTTCTTTGTTTTCTTCAGCATTTGTTTTGTCTATTTATCATTTACCTTTAAATTAGGGTTGGACAAATGGAATCAGTGCTACCTGAACTTACCCCAGGTAGTATCCCCTCCCCCATCAAATAATTTTTTTTTTTTTTTCAAAATTTACTAATCAGAAATAAGCCAAAATCATCAATGCCCTCACTGCAGCAGCTAGAACTGCACAAACACTGAATACTGCATACTGCAGTATGTGGTTTCACCTTACATGTAAAACTCCAGATTTGGGTGATTACCCATCTGTGAAAAGGAATCATCAGCTGGGCTTTCACTGGTTTTGCAGCCAGTGTGTACACCTAGAGATAAAATCCTGACTAATGGAGGAAATTGCTATAACACCATGAAGGAACTGATCAAGGACGTGACAATACCAATCTATGAGCCAATCAAGGGCATCTTGAGTAGATTAAAGGCACCAGGGGCTGCCAGTCAGACTTGGACATTTGTGGATGTGCTTTGAAAGAGCCTTGAAGATAGCAAAAAAGACTTAACAAAAGACATCATTGAGACAAGCGATCATGGTGAAACGAAAACCGACTTAACAAAAGACATCATTGAGACAAGTAATTATGGTGAAACGAAAACCATCTGTAACCAGCAGGTACTAGTCCTAAACCAAGGGATGGCACGAATGCTTGGATACACAGCATCAGAGACATTCTTGACTCAGTACCGGGTGATAGTTGTACAAAGACTAAAGTTGGTGGATTTGTAATGAAATTTCCTTCCAAAGAGGCTACGAGCAAGGCAAATGAGGTGTTGAACCATAATTTTGGCTCTGATGATGTTTACTTTGCATCTGACTCACAGAAAATGATACCAAAAGATGACCATAGCAGGCCTCTCTCTCTCTCTCTCTCTCCACAAATGACTCTGATAAAATTCCCAGCATTTTGAATAAGAACAACATAATTAAGATACTCGTGGATACTGATTGCACTTTGTGCCTATCTTTACAAGAAAAAGATGTCTCCTGAAGTATCCTCCTCCATTACAGAACACACCAATTACATCTAGATATGTCTCACAAGATGCTGTGACTGACAGACTGTGGGTTAATCAGTGTCATCACTGCCATGGTTTTCTTCATACACCTAAGAAGTATACCAGACAGAATTCAACTCTGCCACATACAGCCTATATGATGAGTGGCAGTGTAAGCAACGTACAGCCATTTATAGATACATTGTACAATACCTGTGTTTTCTACCCTCTTTTGCCAACCTGGCCTGAAATTGCCCTCTCCCCATTGTGACTGTTCATATGTAATAGCAGATAATACTGTAATAATACAATACCACTGTACTAGTCATGAAGAAGTGCAGACAGGGATGTGAAATAAGTTGCAAAGGGCAATGAGCCAAATTAGTGTAAAATGGGTATAGTTTTATATCTACAGTACGGTACTAAAATATACTGTTGCAGTTAATTCTCAATAATGTGTCTGAAATTGCACATGGGAGGGTGACCATCAGATTTATCGAACTTTTGGGTTTATTGAACCAAGCTTCTCCCAAGTCAGTATGATATAGCAAGGGTCTAGTGTAACAGAAAATATCAACTTCATCCATTCAAGAAACTATCAGTACCCCCTGTGAGTCAGTTAAAAATCAGTCTTCAAAACATTTGTTCCATCCATAATAAGATAACTGTAATGTTGAATCCCTAAATCGACACCATCCTGCCATCCTGTTTGAATTACCGGAAAACCTAGTTGTATGAATCCGTTATTAGTGTAATACTGTCCACAGTGCTTTGACTAACAAATATTCTATAAGTATTCCCAGGGCTGCTACTGACCATTAATGTGAATGCGGAGCACTCCTCTACTCTCTGCCATCCACAAATGTTTCAGCATACAGGCCACCTTGGTTTAACGATACAACTGGTTAAGTAAAAACCCATTGCTAGGCAGGGTATCGTATCTTGGGGTAAATTAAAGATGTAAAATACAGTACCCTCACTAATTTCGCGATATATACTCTCGCGATGGCTAGGGAATGTTTTTTTCCTAGGAGTCTCGCGATTTTTCTATGATTTTCGCTAGACCCCGCATCTCCTCAGTCACTTGCTTTGAGCCACCGCAGCGTGAACCAACCATTGAGATGTTGGAAACAGACGAACAAGTCAATGACAATGAAGTTCAGGAAGAACGCTTACTTGTCCTACCAGGTGAGCCAACATCTCGCCAAATCACAGACTTGCTGGCAAACACTGCTTGTTTGAAAGAGCAAATTGAGGAATGTGATGGGAGGCCAGAGATCAGGGACACCTTCCTCCCGATGATGGATAGACTTCTGGCTAATTACAAGGACCCTTTTTGATGCCAGAGTTCATGCACGTCATCAGACTCTGATAACATCATTCCTGTCCTCTCGAATTCAAAAAGCCCCGGCTTTGGAGAACATACTGCCTGGGTAGGACGACAGTGCTATGGACGAGGACATTGACAACACCGGGGAGCTCAATGAGCTCCCATTGGATTTTGAGGGCTCTGATGTTGAGCAGCAAGAAGTGGTGGTGTGGGGGACTCAACAGTGGTGGCAGGGAGCAGTATGGGGGCAGGTGTTAACTAACCACCTTCCAGCCTCGGAACTCATCTTCAAGCCACATCAAGCAGTTCAGCCAAAGTATCAGTGTTAGAAAATTCTTTGTTCAGTAATATATTATATGCCCGACTAACTGTATGTAATTTATAGCTGGAGGTATTGTGTCATTAATGGGTAGCTAAACGGGAATGAGATGGCTAACCTTGGAACCAATTACCATTTATTACATGTAAAGTATACTCACGAGCATCGCGAGTTTGAGTTTCGTGCCACAATTATGGTACCAATTAGGCGCAAAACTAGTGAGGGTACTGTATAGGGATGCATTTTTGAGCCTTGGGTTTTCTCTCCAACCAAGTCCTAAACCCACCCAACTGAGACCAAAAACAAGTTTCTAGCTAACCTAAACCCCCAAATTGCTTTAAAACAAGCTAAACTATGCCTAAAAGCAGTTTATAACTCCTCTAAATCCAAAAATAAAATCTGATAATCATAAAAAATAAGCTTGGAAAAAATCAAACTAAAACACATTAGTCTAAGTCTAAAAACAGTTTATAAATCAACTTAAACACAAAATTTAAGCCTAAAAATTTCATCAAAATTAGTTAAAAAAAAAGAAACACCCATCGTTATACCGGGGTTCGGCCATCATTCGGTGGGGAAGGGTTGAATTTCTATCCCCATCGCAGTGCCGGGGTATTGCATCTAGGGGTACGTACCTCGGGGTCTGCCCGTAAATTCAGATTTTATCCCATTATCATTTGAAATTATAGAAGTATTGTATAAACAAATTTCTATCGGCAAACTATTAGAATTATTGACAAGGTTATCCAGGAACTGGTTGAGGATTCATAGAAGAGTCTGGTCATATTAGAAATGCCTTTTCTGAGAAATCTGGTGGACCACTGTTTGTGGTTATTTCAATTGCTGGATCAACAACCCTGAGCTAAAACACTTTTCTTAAGAATTCGTCGTACTGACTGACCAGAATAATTTTTAAAATCATGTTCATCAATCAACTCACATCTCGGGACACATCCTTGACGTGATCCCATCTCCTGTAGGTGGTAATCACATATTGGGTGTGGGAGTTGATTAAAATGATCCTTTCATCTTGGATCACACTTTGATCACTTTAGGTTTTGAAGTCCTGAAACATCCTTATTAGAAAAAGGTTATCACGTTCAGAAATTATAGGAATATTGATGACAACCTGATTTATTGAAAAGATGATCAGCAATTAAACTGCATTTAGTAGCAGGTGGTGGTGACCATCATCCACTCAACTGATGTAGTGCTGCCTACTTCTTCCTTAACCCTGCCCTCCTCTCTTCCTATTTCTCTCATCTTTCCTGTCACTTCTTATTGCTTTTCTTTCCTTTACAGGTGGCTTTACATTAAGTGACAAGTCAAATGGTTTTCTGTAAGCCAAGAAACAATTTACAGCGCTGGGTGGTAGACACAACCAAATCATCCGTGCTCCCTATGTGTCAACAAGTGGGTTGGTGGAGGGTTAGTGCCCCTCCTCGTAAAACAAATAACTCACAGTCAAATGGCCACCCCTTACGGGATTATGGCGTCTGACAATAGCTAGATAGACAGACAATTCTTCTGATCCTCCTTCTGATGATATAGTGAATACAGTAGATAAATAATAATGAGCTTACATCAATCACTGACCATCAATGTCCTGAAGTAGTAAAAGACAAACATCATATGCAAATTCTCCATGGTTCAGTCCATTCCTCAGTTCTTTATGTAGACAACATAGGAAAACTGAACATGAGAGGCATTGGCAATGGACTAAACTGAATCAACTGCATTATGTGTCTATGAGAAGGGTTGTTGTTCAGACTGTAACAGTCTAAAAAGCTAAGTACTGTCACTGCTCACATAACGCGCGATCAGAGAGCATGAAATTAGTCATAACACAGTTTTTTTTTTTTTGAGTCCAAGAAATGGCCAAAACGGGATTCTGACAATTATTACGCTGGTGGAGAAATTGTTCATTTCGTAAAAAAAGACACACTACACTGCTACGATACTGAAAACGCTGCCTGAGGCCAAAAATTATGGAATATTTAGTCATTTTGCAAGAAAACTGGTCAAAACATGGCAAAAAACACACAAAACATGGGCAGATTTAGTCATAGTGCGCATTGCATCTGCACATGATGTATGCATGTCATGTGTCTGTGTGCAGGGTGTCGTCACCGTCTACTGAGCATTCCTGGGTCACTCCAGTCAACTCTCTCTCTTCGCTCTATGCCTCCTCACGTGCTGTGTGTTAACTTTGCTCTTTTTTTTTTTTTTGCCACCTGACCCATCCAAACCATGCTGCCCCACAAGGACCCAGCAAGACGGTGGAAAAGCTTGACCTAGGAGAAGAAGCTTGATGTGATCAAGCAGAAGGAGAGAGGAGAACATAATTGTGCCATTGCCAAAGCGTACCAGTCAACTATTCGTATGATCCTGGGCAAGAAGGACACCATATTGATGACAGTGTGGGCCTATGGAGGATCTGCTCTGGACAAGAGATTTTGAGTGTCTGACCCAGTGCTCGTTATGATGGAAAGGTACCTGGTCATGTACTGCAACTGACAGGAGAGGGAAGGAGTTCCAATCGACTCTATAAATGTATGAAGGACCCTCTGGAGCCGGCACGGCCAGGAGACCAGGCTGGGAACCAGTAGGAGTCCTGCCCTGCCTCAGAATGCCACTCCCCCTCCCCTCAGGAAGCCCACAAACTCTTCAATTCAAGGTGAGGAATCCTCCAGTGTTTGTATGTACTGAAGTCAATTTTAGGTAGGTAAATGTTCTGGGAAAAAACCCAGAAAATTGTCCCAAAAGGTGAAGCTGAGGCTGGCTTGGGTACCACAAAACCCTTTAACATGTAAACATATGGCAGTATAACACAGAATTCTCAAAAAACGAGACCTACCAGGAACAATAGCTGTGCATTATGTGAAAAGTGCCTGTACAGTATTACTAAAATAAGGTTGATTTATGTGGCAGAGAAGAAAAAAAAAAAATGGTTGCCATTATGATTAATCTAGTTGGTCAAAAAAACATGACTGCTAAACCCACTTCAGATCTAATGCCCAACTGGTTTCTGATTTTGTTACATTCTTCACCACTAACATATCTCATGTATGAAATGAACTGGACAATATTTCTTTCAGTGAGGAATTCTCAGTCAAATTCCAATCACAGTGCACAAAAGGTCATGTGCTTACACTGTTTAATCCACTGAATAATCTATCTATCTATTGCCAGACGCCTTAATCCCATACGGGGTGCCCCAAAACAAACCGCCTCCATGTCGCTCTGTCCCCAGCCATTTCACTACCCTGCTCCCAACTCACACTTCCCTCTCTCATACAGTGAATAATAATATGGTTAAATGTTTGATCACAGACCTTAATAAAACAATTTGCTCACTTGATCCATTTAATGTGTCACAGTTACCAAATGTGTATGAACATGCTGCCGACTTTATTTGTCAAATGGTAAATACTGCAGATGCGTCTGAAATGGTACGTTTGTGCTTTCTGAGAAATGTCCCTTGCTTTGGCTTCTACTTAAGAATCCTGGTCTCAGTGCTGAGAACATGTTAAATTACTGTCCTATCTCTAATTTGTCATTCACGGCTAAAATTACTGAATGGGCTATTCTCGATCAACTTCTACCAATACTTGAACAAAGTAAAGCTGTATCCCTTGTTCGGCTGGCATACATGAAATATCACACTACTGAAACTGCACTGGCAAAGATTTATAATGACTGTGGCAAACACCTGTAGTGGGATGTCCTCTCTCCTGATTCTGTTGGATCTATCTGTGGCCTTTGACACAGTGGATCATGAACTACTGCTAGATGATCTGCATTTTTATGGAATCCAGTATGCTGCCCTTTTTACTCCTAAAGTCACACTTGTGTGACATATCTGACTGTAGTAACTGACCATACTTGCTCAGGCACAGTTCCTCTTCTGTTTGGAATCCCCCAAGGACCTAATCTAGATCTAATTCTACTTATAGTTTAAAAAAGAAGTTTTCATCTCTACCTGACCCACATCATGTGTCCTATCACTTTTATGCCAATGACATGCAGCTTTATGTTCAGATGACCGACGTTAATAATACTGTACTAAGAATAAACTAGAATCCTTAATGTCTGATATGAAAATCTGGATGGCAAAGAGGAGACAAAGTGAACGATGGTAAACCATCATTATTCGGTGAAATGGAAGGGAAGGGATGGTGATACTGATAATGCCCTGACTCAAGAGTGGCGAGTCACAACGTAGTCCAGTCTGATCTGTTCAAAATCTATGTGTACATTTCAATTTTAAAAAAAATCATAAAGAACATACAGTAAAACCTCTTACACAGTATACAGCTCTCTAACACCAAGAATCCTCTAACAACTGGAGTTTTTCAAGAGGCCTACTGTATACTAAAAAAAAACAGTAAAAACACTGTAAAAGCACCAAAAATAATAATCACGAATTCAAATCTGGCGCCCATATATGCGTGCCATCAGTCAATACCCACCATGGGTCCTGGTTGTTTTGGCTGTAAGTCATTTAGGCCATAACCTAACCTATCCTAACCTAACTTCAGCAATGTCATCTTGATGAAGTTTGGTTATTTAGGCTGTTTAGGTCGTTAGGCGATTCAGCCGTTTGATAGTTTGGACGTTATGGCCTAAATGACTTATGGCCAAAACGACCAGAACCGCCCACCAACACCACCCACACTGTGTGGGAGGTTTCAGTCTTGGAAAGGGCTTTGTGAACAGTGTGAGCAACTGTGATATTCTCTTGTGTGGACACTACACTCAGTGTTTTCCTTAATCATGCCTAAAGTGCCTGTCCATAAGGCTGGGTCTAAACAAAAACATGTAGTGTTGACTACCAAGGACAATAAGTTATGATTGTGAGTGATTCAGAATGTATACTTTGCACAGACAATTAGAACTTTTCATTGTGTTAAAGGATTGGGCTCGTCTTCTGCATGGTGATCTATACATCAACTATTCATGGTAAGTTAAACAAACTATTTTATTTGTGTCAGTGTTGCATATGACAGGGTGGATAGACAAGGTTTGTGGAAGGTATTAAGAATATATGGAGTGGATGGGAAGTTGTTGAAGGCAGTGAAGAGTATGTATGAGGGTGCTAAGGCTGCAGTGCGTGTGGATGGCAAACTGAGTGAATCTTTCCATTTGAAGGTTGGATTGAAACAAGGATGTGTTATGTCTCCATGGTTGTTCAATCTGTATATGGATGGCGTTATAAAAGAGATACAAGGTCGGGCAGTGGATGTTGGAGTGGCCCTAGTGAGAGAGGGCAGTGT
>JAGKTI010035825.1:0-11180 GCA_018397915.1 Birgus latro | reverse complement strand
TGTCCTATCACCAACTCTCTTCCTTTTATTCATCAATGACCTTCTAAGCTGTACATCTAACCCTATCCACTCATATGCTGATGATTCCACCCTTCACCTTTCCATTTGGTTCTAGCAACGTCCATCTCAGCAGTCACTTCAACAAACAAGGGATGAGGCTATGGCACACCTAATGTCTAACTTGGCTCGTATCTCTGACTGGGGTAAAAATAATCTTGTTATTTTTAATGCATCATAGACTCAGTTCTTACACTTATCAACCCGACAAAATCTTCCTCAGGATTACCCACTAATGTATAATAATGTCCAGCTCAGTCCTGCATCATCCTTGAACATGCTTGGGGTTTCATTCTCTCGGGATTTATCTTGGAAAGAACATATTATATCTCTTGTGAAATCTGTTTCCAAGTGATTAGGTGTGCTAAGCCGATTCCGAACATTCTTTACCCCTGCACAGTTGTTGACCTTGTACACGGGTTTTATTCGCCCCTGTATGGAGTACAACTCTCATGTGTGGGGAGGATCCCCACATGCAGCTCTTCTCAATAGGGTGGAGTCAAAGGCTTCTCGTCTCATTAACTCTCCTCCTCTTACTGATTCCCTTGAACCTTTGTCTCTTCGCCGCACCGTTGCATCTTTATCTCTTTTCTATCGCTACTTCAACGGTCACTGTTCCTCTGAACTGTCTGCTTGCATCCCTCCACCTCCACGACGGGCACGTTTTTTTATTTTTTTTTATGTGTCCGACTCTGGGCATAGGCTTCACAGCCTGCTATCAAGGACCAGTCGTCCTCCTACAATCTACATGTCACCACTTCGGCGCTTAACATCCACCGTCCATACTGAATACATGCTAGGGCTGTCTCATACAGGACTTGTGTATTGGTATTAGCGGGGTCTTCTGGTAGATCAGTAAAGCCTGATTTAATGAAATTTAAATCCTTAAACTGTTCCCTGTAGCAGCGAGGATTCGAACCTGGGTCCCACGGGACCGCAAGCCAACTCTCTACCGATCGAGCTACGTAGTACCCGTCTAACAACAAACTCTCATCCCTTTTCTGTCCAGCTCTCTAATGCAAAAGTTAACCGTTACTCCCAGTCCTTCATTTATGCAACTGGTCAACTCTGGAACTGTCTTCCTCTGTCTGTATTCCTTACTTCCTATGATCTCCAGTCTTTCAAACGCAGCGTGTCCAGGCATCTCGAAATGAACAGATCTTGAATTTCGCTCTCTTTTGTATTGTTTTAGTTTTTTCTTGGAAGGAACAGTATGCTGGCCCATGGCCTTTGGTTCCTTCTTCTTTGCATTAAAAAAATAAATAAATAAATTCCATTCCCTCCATATGCCCAAGCCATCGCAACACCCTTTGCTCAACTCGATCAGCCATCTCCCACATAACTCCAATTCCCCTTCGCACTGCATCATTTCTCACTCGATTCGTACGTTTCACCCCACACATACTCCTCAGACATCTCATCTCCATTACATTCAAACTTTGCCTCTCTGCTACAACCATATACCATGTTTCGGCCTCATATAGCATAGTCGATACCGCAGCACCCTCATACAGCCTTCTCTTAAAATCCATTCTAAGTGAACGACATCTAAACACATTTTTCATTCCTCCCAGCACGTTTCCTACTTCCTTCATTCTAAACTTCACTTCTACATCTATTCTTCCACCCACAGGAACATGTGACCCTAGATACATAAAACACTCTCCCTCATCAAGCAACTCACCAGTCAAAACTATCTTCATCCCCTGCCATCTACCAACCTCGTACACTTTTTTGCTTTTATTCCCATTTACTCTCAACTTCCTCTTTTCACACACCCTTCCAAATTCCTCTACCAACCTCAATCTTTCCTCTGAATCAGCCACCAGTGCAGTATCATTAGCAAACAGCAGCTGATTCAGATTCCACTCTCTACCGTCAGCATTCACCAGACTCAAACCTCCACCTAACACTCTTGCATTCACCTTCCTTACAACACCATCCATATAAAGGCGACATCACACATCCCTGCCGCAGCCCCACTCTCACGGGAAACTGATCACTCATAGTATTTCCCACTCTTACTCGTACACACCCTCTACTATTTACATAAAAATTTTCACTCCTTTAGCAACCTACCATCAAGTCCATACAGTCTTAAAACAGTCCACAAAGCCTCCTTATCAGTTCTAACATATGCTTTCTCTAAATCCATGAACGCCCAAAACACATCCTTACTTTTCGCTAAATAATTTTCACACACTTGTATCACAGCAGACACCTGATCCATGCATCCCCTCCCTCTCCTAAAGCCACACTGCTCATCACCAATCACTTCCTCTGTACCCTCTCTAACTCTCTTAATTAACACTCTACCATACACCTAAACCACAAAACACAACAGACTTATACCTCTAAAGCTAGTATATTCATACTTACCACCCTTACCTTTATACAATGGGACCACAAAAGCACTTGCCCAGTCAATTGGCACCATACCGCTCACAAAACACAGATTCAACAATCTCACTAACCACTCAACAACAGTCACTCCACCACCTTTCAGGCTTTCCACAGCACACCCATCCATTCCTGAAGCTTTGCCTGTTTTCATCTCCTTTACTGCCTCCTGCACATTCTCCATCGTGATCAAAGAATCATTTATCTCTCCCATCACATTTATTCCTTGCACCCTTCCACATGCCACAATCTCAGCCTCCCTTTAATCCTCTTCATTTAACAGTCTTTCAAAATACTCCGCATATCTCTTCTTTACTGCCTCCATTTCACTTAACATAATCCCATCCTCTGCTTTTACTCGCTCTTCCTTCCCAGACTCTCCCTTTAGCACCATTTTGACCTTCTTTCTAAAACATTTCCTTATTTTGTTGAAAATTCTCAGTCAACCGCCTACTCCACATCTCATCACGCACAGCCCTTCTCGTCCTATTCCTCTTTTCCTTATACCTCTCATATGACACCTCATCCTTCCTCTGCAGCCACACTTCATATGCATGTTTCTTCTCAGCCACAGCCATACTTACTTCCTCGCACCACCATTCACTTCTCTTTCCTACACCACCACCCACTCGTCTCACACCACACACCTCTTCTGCATGCCCCACCACAGCACTCTTAAACAACTGTCATTCCTCCTCCACACTGCCACTCTCCTGATCTTTCACTGTTTTCCACTCATCTTCCAATTTTTCTTTTACTAATACTAGTACTAGAACTAATAATGATAATAACAGCATAAGAATAAATATGGGGGCACCTATCATCCACTCACTCAGTGTAGGGATGCCTTATGGTCTCTACACTGACTGACAAGCCAAATGGTTTCCTGTACCCAGGAAAGCATTTACTACGCCGGGTGGTAACCATGTAACCGGGGTTTTTGACAAGTTTAAGTGTCCCTCAGATTTTCCTATCTAAAATCACTCAATCATGACAAATATTTTGGAGAACCTCGGAGGGCCCAACAACTGCCCAGGGCCCCATCAAAATGGGCAGATTCGCGTGGCCATGTGGAATGTGACAGGTGTGAATGAGGAGAGCAAGAGGGTGGAAGTGGCGAATGTGTTCAAGAGTGTGAGATATGCCGTGATGGCATTGCGTGAAACAAAGATGAAGGGATGTGAAGTGGAGGCGTGGGAGGGTGTGAAATGTGTAAGATCGGGCATGAATGGGCGAGGAAGATGTCAGGAAGGAGTTGCTTTGTTGATAAATGAGGAGTGGGAGAGTGCAATGAGAGGTTACAAATGTGTCAGCTCGAGGTGTATGTATGTCAAGTTCAAGTCTGAGAAGGTGAAAGTGGCTGTGATCGTAGCGTATGCACCGTGTGAGGACAGGAGTGAGAAAGATAAGTTTTGGGATGAGCTGGATGACTATAAAGTGATTGTAATGGGGGATATGAATGGAAGAACAGGCACTGGCCCTAAGGATAACATAATAGGTTGTAATGGAGTAACAGGAGAAAATGATAATGGGAAACGACTGAAGGATATGTGTTAGGAAAGGAAGCTGTGCATTTGTAACTCGTATTTCAAACATAAAGATGAACATAAATATACAGGGTATAGAGGGAACGAAGATCGTGTTGAAAGGAGCCTGATTATTTACGTGCTCGTAGAGAGGTCGATGCTGGGAATGGCTGCTGATACAAGGGCCGCGAGAGGACGATGTGGAGGTCTGTCAGATCATATGATTGTTGTATGCAAGATCAAGCTGAGAGGAGTGAGGTGCACCAGGAGAGAGAGGAGCAGTCAGGGAGAAAGACTGAAAATCTAAAAGCTAAGGATCAAAGAAATGGCAGATGAAGGAATGATAACGCGGTGTGTAGTGTGGCAAGAGTACCAACAAAGAAGAAAGGTACGGCATGGTGGGATGAAGACGTTAAGAGAGCAGTGGAGGAAGTGAGGAAGAAGTGGCTAGAGTGAAATAAGAAGTGAATATACTGAGAGCAAGAAGAACGTAAAGGGACTAGTGAAGAGGAAAAAGAAGGAGGTAAATGATGATCTAGGAAGAAAAATGAAGTCAAACTGCTTTGAAAATAGGAAGTTATTCTGGAAAGAGGTGCGGAAACGTACAAGTGACAGAGGAAAGAAATGTGAAAGTTGGAAGGATGTAGGTTGTAGATTATTAACGCATGGGGATGAAGTAAGGACCAGACGGAAAGAATGTTTTGAAAGCCTGATGAATAGAGAGAGCAGAGCGGCTGTAAATATGACTGGTTTTGTGGGTGTGCAGAGAAGGAATGCAGTGCCAGGAAACGTGACATTCGCACAGGTTAAGAACGCCGTGAAGCGGCTGAAAAATGGGTAAGCAGCTGGGGTTGAGCTGTATGCAGAGATGATTAAAAGTAGTGGAGAGAGCGGAATGAAGTGTTTGTTGGAGGTATGTAAGAAGGCTTGGATGAGTGAAACTGCCTGCAGAGTGGAATAAGGCTGTGACTGTACCCTTGTATAAATATAAAGGTGAGCGAAATGAGTA
Source organism: Birgus latro (assembly GCA_018397915.1). Taxonomy (NCBI): domain Eukaryota; kingdom Metazoa; phylum Arthropoda; class Malacostraca; order Decapoda; family Coenobitidae; genus Birgus; species Birgus latro. The sequence goes on along the minus strand of JAGKTI010035825.1, from coordinate 6,188 downwards.
CAAGAATTTTCGTGGCACTATGCTGATGAAATTCTACTGATTTGCGGAAGTATTTACGAGATACAGAGGGTGCTTGATTGTCTGGTGGAGGAAGGAAAAAAAAGTGGGATTGGTAATAAATTGTGGAAAGACTGAAATTATTAATATGAACGTGGAGAACCAAATCGATTGTGTCAATGGGAATAATGTGGTGAAGAATGTAGAAAATTAAAAATATCTGGGAACGATTGTATCATCTAATGGATCATTACACAATGAAATTGAGGAGAGGATTAGACAGGCTTGACGAGCTGTTGGAATGCTGAAAACTGTTTGGAATAATAATATGCTTTCGGTACATACTAAAGTATAAATTTACAAGTCCATGGTTAGACCAGTTTTAATATATGGGCATGAGTCATGGTACAGTACAATAGCTACAGACCAGAAAGTATTAGGATATGAGAATAAAATACTGAGAAGGATTCTTGGGGTAAAGTGACAAGACAGAGTTACAAATGAAAGAGTAAGGGATATTACGAGAGTGGAACCAGTTGATGAATATGTGAGACTGTCTCGCTGGAAATGGCTGGGGCACATATATAGAAAAGAAGGCAGGTTCATACAGGATGTGCCAGAGTGGACTGCTAGAGGAAGAAGAGGCAGAGGTAGGCCGAGGGAAACCTGGCTGAGGACAATGAAAAGAGAAGCAGGAGAGGAGTTTTGGTGGGGCCTGAGGGAGATGGCAAGAGACAAATATTGGTGGAGAGAGTTCATCAAGGCCCTATGCATGGGGTGCCACAGGAAATTATATAGATAGATAGATAGCTAATATTAAAGCAAGGAAAAAAAGTAGTAACAAGGTCATATATACTTACTGTTTTTTATATTTCGCGAGACGAAGACAGATGAAAGCATTACCAGTTATATCAAATCCCAAGTTCACTCTTCTTAAAACTTCACCACGACAATTTCTTTTTGAATATCAGGCTGCCACCAGATGATTATTACTTGGTTTTAGGAGTGATGTGTATTGGTAAAGTGATGAGTGAAGGTATTAGCCAACGCTTATATTTTGAAAAGTCTCTCAAAAGGAAAATGTTATCTGGAGGCAGCAGAAAGAAATTAACGTCCTTGTGTTGAAGAGATCAATGATTCATATGGTACTGTTTACACAATGGTATTCACAGACATCTCTGGAAAAAATAATATGCACATAAATAACTCTGATTTCTTGAATGCCGCACATTGCCGTATTTTTATACTGCATAGGTTATGGTAAAGACAGATTTTCCGCTTCCCGGGGTTGTGAACAAGTGGTCAGTTTGACTGGGCAGTGCTCTGATAAGTCTCACTCTTTTGATCCATCACTTCCCTCGCTTTCTTGGAACCTATCTTGTCCCATCTTTAGGTGAGAAAAATTACACACACACACACACACACCTTTTGAACGGCGCACTTGGTCACACTATAGAGCTAATGTATTGTAATGTCCCAAACACCAGTAGTACAGCAGAGGAAGGACGTTGCCCAGTGAGATGTCCTTCCTATGGTCAGCCTCTCGGTGAACCGTACACAAGATCAGCTCAGGCGTTGTAAATAACCACTGGCTTCTTAATTTCACTGTCTATATTTTCCAAATAATCACACTTAATGCTTTCTAGCTTCACTATTTTCACAAGTACCGGAAAATGTACTGCACTGCACTGACACTGAACTACACTCAAACTGAACTGAAAACTGACTGAATTTGCTCTAGTTTCTTCCCCATCCTTATATACCCTTACATTACTCTAGAAACTTCTAGCACACACTCGATAGGGCAACAGTTAAAACAGTTACCAGCTCGGAGACATCCAAAACATGCCAGAGTTTTCCTACACTACATAACACTAAATTATTTAGCTTACAGACTGAGATAAAATTGCATAATTCAACAATCACGTAAATAAAACATTAAAGAGAAAAAAAGCACAAAAATTAATGAACAACTTACAAAATAACTACGCTCATAAGCAGCACGCTAACTAGCAACTTCTAGACTACCTAAATAGCAAATCTCGCTTCTCAACAGTATAATATAAAAGAACGAATATACTGCAGTAAAGAACTATCAGTGCGACCACGTTCAAGCAGTCGAGAGAACTGGCACTAAAGATACTGTTGGCGGAGACCAGATATGGACTGGAAAAAACACTTGCTGCACCGGATATGGGGAGATAAAAGTCTGTCTGTAAATATAATCACTCGTAAGCTTAAAGTATGTGGCATATTACAGGTATATACGTTTGTTTTCACTCATACAACTACCTAACACTTCAACCAGCGATGAAAGTGAAATACTGTATTATGTGAAAAAGACCACACACACACACACACACACACACACACACACACACACACACACACACACACACTATCTATCTATCTATATATCTGGGCTGCTTCCCCAAAAGAAAGGGATGTGCCGAGACAGGGCGACACACTCCCAATTAACTCATCCATATACACACACACATTTATTTATATCATAGCCCCAAATGGAGAAGAGACAGATCCACACACAAACACACAGAAAATTAAAAAAAAAAAAATCTGCTCTTCATTACAGTTGATTATAAACAACTGTAATGCAAGGAAGAAGGAACCAAAAGTCATGGGCCCGTATAATGTTCCTTCCAAGAAAAAACAAAAACGATATGAAAAAGAGCCAAATTCAAGATCCGTTCATTCCGAGAGTTGACCAGTTGTATAAAAGAAGGACCGGGAGTAACGGTTAACTCTTCCATTAGAGAGTTGGACAGAAAAGGGATGAGAGTTTGTTGCTAGACAGGTGTTACTGCCCGTCGTAGAGGTGAAGGGATGCAAGCAGACAATTCTGAGGAACAGTGATCGTTGAAGTAGCGATAGAGAAGAGATAAAGCTGCAACAGTGCGGCGAAGAGACAGAGGTTGAATGGAATCAGTAAGAGGAGGTGAGTTAATGAGACGAAAAGCCTTTGACTCCACCCTATTGAGAGGAGCTGCATGTGGGGAGCCTCCCCACACATGAGAGTTGTACTCCATACACGGGCGAATAAAACCCGTGTACAAAGTCAACAAGTGTGCAGGGATAAAGAAAGTTCGGAGTCGGCTTAGCACACCTAATCACTTGGAAGCAGATTTCACAAGAGATGTAATATGTTCTTTCCAAGACAAATCCCGAGTGAATGAAACCCAATGCATGTTCAAGGATGATGCAGGACTGAGTTGGACATTATTAAACATTAGTGGGTAATCCTGTGGATGATTTTGTCGGGTTGATAGGTGTAAGAACTGAGACTCTGATGCATTAAAAACAACAAGATTATTTTTACCCAAGTCAGGGATACAAGCCAAGTCAGACATTAGGTGTGCCATAGCCTCATCCCGTTGAAGTAACTGCTGAGATTGACGTTACGGGAACCGAATGGAAAGGTGAAGGGTGGAATCATCAGCATGTGAATGGATAGGGTTAGACGTACAGCTTAGAAGGTCATTGATGAATGAAAGAAGAGAGCTGGTGATAGGACAGAGCCCTGAGGAACACACTGTTGATAGATCTAGGAGAAGAACGATGGTTAGGTTCCCTCGTAAATACGAACCGAAAAACACTGGGAGAGGTTATCGTTCCACAAATGTGAAAGTATGGGAATAAAAAGGCAGTAAAGGAAAACATGAGATATGAAGACGGAAGGACAGTTACTCCACAAGATATTGTACTGAAAGAAAACAAATATCTGAATAGCCTCTTGTTCACAGATGATACTGTTCTTTTTATGAACACATTCTTCCAAAAAGGAAAAGGAGAAAATGGACTTGGAGAAGCACTAATAGAGAAGGAAAAGTGAAATAGACTTCATATTAGAACGACAAGGTCACTAATGTCACAGTTATCAACAAAGGAAATATTGCAAGTTGCCATAGAGTTATGAGTTGCACAGCCAGATGCAGTTCCAAAAGTGAAAGAAAAAACCTGATTGGAAATAATAGGACATGGTCAACAAAAGTAAGTGCAACAAAGCTGACTCTTAGGTATAAATATAGAACAAATTTCAGGTTCTGTGTTATATCGTGTGTGTCATTGATGATTCGAATGGCTGACTAACAAAATCACTACGATAATCATAGGAGTCACTGGGGAAAACAATGCAACTAAATCTGACAAATATTTAAAAAACGACCCTCCAGCTCATGAAACGAAGAAAGGAGATGTAAGTGAAAACAAAAAACGATGAAATCAGGTAAAATTAAGCTAGTTACCTATTTACTTACAGTGTAGACACGATATGGAAGTTTCGCCATAACTACTTAGGGTACATAAGGTATGAATTTTTGGCATCATAAACAAGTTTGTGACGTTTAAAAGTAGTTCAAGGTCATTGATGTTTGGACCATGTACTTACAGTAGATTAATCTAAAGAAGCTTCTTGTGTAGTACCAACAAGATCCGAAGGCAAAGGTGTAGAGCACTGTAGAGGAACGCATGGATACATTTTACATTTGTTTCAGTAACTGGCTAACTGTGAGCTTAACTGTACCCATATTCCTTTCAGAAAATAAAGGAGGCCACAGCTATATTTCTGTAAAGCTTCAGCTATCCAGCTTTTGTGGATTTTCTAAAATGTGAGATTAAGAAAACACTGAGCAGATTATTTTGCATTCGGTACTTTCCACTAGGCAAAATGACAAAACAATTCACCCAAAATTTTCAGCAAACTTTTTTAACATACAATTTTCAACTAAATACCTGTATCAATTAATTTCTGAGGCATTTCAATTTCAAATATGCAATTTTTCCTCCAAAAACGAGTACATGACCTTCAGAAATGGGTCAAAGTCATATTTATTTGGCACAAGTACATAGGTTACCGTAGGGTACCTTCCTGTATAACTTTATCAAGATCTAAGAAAAAATTGTACAGTGAAAAATAACAATAATACTTACGAGAACAATAAACTTCCCCATTTATATGGTGAAGTTTACAATACTTATCCTTAAGTGTCAGAGAGAAGAAAAACGAAAGCGAATCATAAGTCAAAGAAACCGAAAAATAAGTTGATAAAATAAAATGTCTAAAACTGGTCAAAAGCAAGATGGTACCAAGAAAGCAACCATTTTATATCACTGAAAGACAACATCCGGGCAGTGTGAGGAGAGGCAAAGTCCAGACAGCCTAGATTTGACCAATCCAATAGGCCAAACTTCCATTCGCTCACCATTCAAGCCCCTGGAATCCTGGCTTTATCTGATACGCAAAAGACATTCGCCATTTTCTGTAGCTTCACATAAACGTATCCGATAGAGTCAATCCGAAAGCTGTCACGTTAAAAAGGGGTGCAAAATCCCTGAATATGCACTTCTTCTCACAATATTCATCTAGCCAGCTCGATCTCTTGTCAGCCCCTTAGCCTCACCGACTTCCAAACCTCTCTTCCTCACACACTCATCCACCATATCCCTCCACCTTCTCCTTGACCTACCTCGCCTCCTTCCTCCTTCAGATTTGCTCAAATATACCTTTTTCACCACTCTATTGTTAACCATTCTCTCCACATGACCATACCATTCAGTACACTCTCCTCGATTCTGGTTTCCACAGACTTCCTCACTCCACATTTTTCACGAATCACATTATTTCGTATCCTATCCACTCTCTGTACTCCACATACATTCCTCAGCAGTCCTGTCTCCATTGCTGTCACTCTTGACTACTCATTTTGATTCCACACCATAGTCTCACATCCATATATCAAAGCTGGCACTAACACTCCTTCATGTAAGCCTCGTGCAGCTGCAACAGTCAAGCCTTTGTTTCTTATCAAGACCTTCATTGCACCAGCTACTTTCCTTCCTTGTGTCACTCTAGTTTCCACCTCTTTTGCAAATTTTCCTCTCTCTTCTATCAGTGTACACAGGTATTTGAAGTCTCTGATCAGTTCCAGTCTCTCTCCATTCACTGTAACGTCACACTGGGAGTCACCTCTTCTCATAACCATCACTTGACTCTTTTCCACATTTACTCTCAAGGCACGACGCTCACAGACATCAGCAAAAACTCTGCACTAGTCTACCAAGTTTTAGTCAAGTAATTTGCAAGTAGTACTGCACAAATTTGCAAGCAGTACTGCACAAATTTGCAAGCAGTACTGCACAAATAACAGAATGACCATCAATTGTATTCCGCATCA
>JAGKTI010035824.1:0-11181 GCA_018397915.1 Birgus latro | reverse complement strand
TCCTCCGGGACTCTACCCTCCTCCCAAGCCAATCTGCACACCTTCCACATCCATTCTATTACTATCTCTCCCCCATGCTTCAGCATTTCACCACACACTCCATCAATTCCTGGGGCTTTCCCCATTTTAACTTTTTTCATTGCTTCCACCACTTCCATCCTGGTGATTTCTTCCTCTCTTCTCACAACCCTCCTTCTCCCTGCCATTCCCCAGCCACTTATACTTGCATTACTTTCATTCTCTATGTTCAACAGTTCATTGAAGTGTTCTCTCCATCTGTTTACTTTTATAGGTACTGGTAATTTATTTCATATATCATAAAAGTACACCAGTTTCTCATTGCCAACGTATGTCCAAATTTATTTCCCTTACAAAAAAAAAAAAACTTCATCTTACCTTCTGCAGGTGTTCAGGGAAGTCAAAAAAGGTTGGAATACTTCCTGCTCGTAAACGAATGGTTTGGCCAGTCCAGTCAAAGCATGACTCGTGAAAGTGGTCTCCACATACAGCTGTTGAGTCTGTTGCCTTGAAGTATTTTCTCCGGAATGCAATTTCCCATGCCTTACACATACTCGGATCCTCTGGAAACCTGTAAAGCATGAAGGAATGTGGCAGGTCCTTTACAATACTGTACACTATGTAAAAAGACACAGATGCTATCAGATATATTTGGCGCAAGTTTTTATTAGAAGCAACTTAACTGTCATATTATCTCTCTTCATGGTGCAACAAGTGGCCTATTATAGTCCCCAAATTTGTCACTGTTTGAGCAGTTTCCAAGTTACTGCATATGCATGCATACAGCCAAGAATTCTGTATGCTACATGCAGAATCTGTAGCATAATGTTCATAGCAAATATCTTACCAACGGAAGGACACCCTTTTTTCCCTTTCACTCCAGAATAGTTGGTGCAGTGTATAGCCACACAGTGAGGCATCTCGGTTCTGAAGAAAAATGGTATATGATTAGTTACTATACAGTCAAATTTTCCACATAATCATATTTTATTTCAAAATGAAGAGAGGTGGTGTCAGAGCAAAACATTTTTGTAGCTTAATCGTCTTCTCTGCTCTTTCTGTTCTCTCTGTGGGTTAAATAAGTCATAAATTATACTCTCCCACAATCTACATGATGAAGAATCACACAAAATATTTCAAGGGCAAATTTCTATCAAGAGTCATTACTTGCCTAAAACTGAGGATGAATTACTCTGCTGTGTCGTCTGAACAATACTGCCTTCGGAACGCACGCGACTGACGTACAGCTGTCCTGCATCTAAGTTAATTTTCTTATACCCCAGTTTCAGCAAAGTAAATATTGATATTAATTTTTTTCCATGTTGAACCTTTTCCCTGTGCTTGTAGTGAAGTGATGATGTAAAATTGATAAAGAGTACCCAAAGAATAATGATGACAGAACATTATATACTGACCATTTCGTTTGAAAAAAAAAAAAAGTCACACGCTCAAGTAAATTGCTTATATTCTGATTTACGGCATGTAAATACTGATATTATGCATTTTTTTCTTTGTAGTTTTCATGCACAGACATACAGGTACCTGAATATTTATAAACAACAAAGAAAGTGGAAAAAGTAACCACGGTAACAACTAAAATAATGACCGCTGTGTACAGTACATCCTTCAACTTTGCTAACTTTAACTTTGCGATTCACCAATTTTGCGAGGTAGTTCCAAAAGTCATGTATTTTTTAACATTTATGAACTTTGCGATCGATTACACACTCTGCGAGGTTGAGTGGTGGGAGAGTCGTCTTCCCGCACTACTTTGCCACCCCGAGTAATGACATCATGGTTCATTGGGCGTACTGAGCCTCCTAGTTCAGTGGTCTGCCGCCCCGCCACGTTTGTTTGCACCTGCTTCCAACCAAGGTCACTGGCCCTTACAATTTCGTGGTGCTCCTCGCAATACCCCAGCAGTCTAACCTTGCACGAGTGTTATCATGGCGCCAACAGGTAAGAAGAACAAGAAAATAATTTTGGAGACCAAACTGAAAATGATTGAAAGGAAAAAAGCAGGTGAAGGTAATTCTGCTATTGGTCAGGAGTTTGGTGTTGGTGAATCGACAGTGAGAATGATTTTAAAGAACAGTGAACAAATCAAGCAAGCAGCGAATAACTATGGAGGTGCTCAGTTTGATGGTAGAATACTTGTGGACAACAAAGAAGTGCTAATAAAAATGGAAATATCTTGCTCACTACATTCAAAGAAAGGAAAAGGAAGGGGTTGCATTAGATGGGTGCCATACAAGGGAGCAGGCAAAGATATTCTATCACACGTGCCTTAAAAAAGCCATTAATCCTCCAACAAAACCTTTCAAGGCATCGAATGGGTGGCTATGCCAGTTCCTCAAAAGGAAGGGGGTTTAAACACATCAGGTTCAGTGGCGAGTGAGGCAGTGCTGACTACAAATTGGTCGGCTTCACCCCAAGGTAAGCACTTTTTCCCACTCTTTCTCTCGACTCTACCTCTTAATTTTACGATGATAAATTAAACAAACATGAACTGATGTACTGTACAGTAATATTAATAAGAAAACATCATAGGTAAGAAACATTAAAAAAAATGCATTTACACTGATGTGAAGACTGGCGTGGTTTACGGGACTGGTGTCGGGGCGAGGCTTGGCTGCTGTGGCCCCGCGGGGCCTACGTCATCACTATCACTGTTGGCAGATATTTCCACATCTTGCTGTGTTTTTTCTGCCTCTCTCATGAATCCCTCGAAGTCAGAATCGTCACTGGGGTCATCAGAATGAAAAAGGTTAGGGATGCTAGGATCACTGGCTGCTTGGGGAGGGGTGGCAGGATGGCTGGTCGATGGGTCAGGGTCTCTTGGGGTTCTCTTGAATTTTGTGATTAGATACTGCTTCCTCTTGTTAACCGCATCTCTGTGGAGGTCAGCATAAAAGCGAAGTGGCCGAGAACTAACGATGCATAACCTGGCCAATATTCTCGCCGTCATTGACCAGCTGAAAAAAAACCATCGTGAACAACGAATGTGACAATTTAGGCTCAGCAAGCATGCCACGGTGTTGACAGGGCCCTTCGTTTTTATGCTGACCTCCACAGAGATGGGGTTAACAAGAGCAAGCAGTCTCTAATCACAAAATTAACGAGAACCCCAAGAGACCCTGCCCCATCGACCAGCCGTCCTGCCACCCCTCCCCAAGCAGCCAGTGATCCTAGCATCCTTAACCTTTTTCATTCTGATGACCCCAGTGACGATTCTGACTTCGAGGGATTCATGAGAGAGGCAGAAAAAACACAGCAAGATGTGGAGATATCTACCAACAGTGACAGTGATGACTTAGGCCCCGTGGGGCGACAGTTGCCAAGCCTCGCCCCGCCACCAGTCCTGTACACCAAGCCAATCTTCACATCAGTGTAAATGCATTTTTTTTTTTAATGTTTCTTACCTATGATGTTTTCTCATTAATATCACTGTACAGCACATAAGTTCGTGTTTGTTTCACTTATCATCGTAAAATTAAGAGATAGAGTCGAGAGAAAGAGTGGGAAAAAGTGCTTACCTTGGGGTGATGTCGACCAATTTTTCTTTATTTCATATATCTAATTGTTTGAATTTTGCAAATTTTGATTTTGCGAGGGTTTTTGTCGACCATATTCTCGCAAAATTGGTGGAAGCACTGTATACTTACGTGTAGACATTTGTTTACTTGCAGTTCGGCATACCAAGATGGCTGGTAGCCAGTTTCCAGTAGCATCACAGAGGAGTCTTGGTGCGCGGTCTATTTGTATAGGTCTGTGACTGCAACTCTGGAACCTTACCAGGCCCCTGTTCAGTATCCTCCTCTGCCGCAGCGTTCTGCTGGGACTGGGAGGCATTCTCGTTGGGTTGGTGCGGCTCCGGGGTTCAGAGCAGATGAAATGGTGCTGGCACCTTATGCCAAATACTTAGTCTAGAAACTCTCCATGGAAGCGTAGGTGCTAGATATAGATATTTTTGAATTCCACCGTGCCATAGAGTCTGCTTGTGGAAGGGAGCCTAAAATCTCTTCCCAGGGCAATGGGAGCATACTTATTGAAGTGTCTTCCCCTTAAGAGAGCTCCCATTTACTAGGTCTGACCTCTGTCTCTGATACAGCCAATACATGTGTTCCTTATGGCAGTTTCAACCAATGTAAGGGTGTTGTATTTTCCCATGACCTCTTCCAGTACTCAGAGGCACGGCTGTTGGAGGAACTATGGTCGTCTGGTGTGGTGAAAGAAGAAAATCGATGGAATTTTGACCCTGCCCCTGACCTTGTTTCCGACATTTGACAAATTAATGTTGCCTACATCTGTGAAGCTGGCTTGGCTGTCACTTGCTGCGAATCCATACGTGCCAACCCCTAAGGGCTGCTTCCACCGCCAGGGGTATGAGCACCGATTTTGCCATCATGCACAGGCTGGCCTTCCTGGTGTCTGTCTCCTGTGGCGGACCAAGCCATACCAGCGACTGAGCAGGACGCCTTAAATGCTATCACTGTGGAGGTCCCCATGCTGTCTCTTCCAAAAAAAACTGCCCTAGATACTGCCTGGAAAAAGAGATTTTGTCCATATGTACACGTGAGAGGGTTTCATTTCCTGAAGCAAAGAGGAGAGCCCAGACATGCTTCTTCCCACCGGGGTTACTTATGCTTCTGTCCTTTATGGAGGACCTGTGCATCGTTCTGTGTCTAAGAAGTCACCCTGACCCATTACTATGCCCACTTCCCCATCTTGTGATTTGCTGGATGCTGTCCCAGGAATTAGTACTGAGGGTCAGAATGATGTTCATTCACCCTCTACTCCAGCCATGTCTGCCCCCCAGGAATTAGTACTGAGGGTCAGAATGATGTTCATTCACCCTCTGCTCCAGCCGTGTCTGCTCCCATTTCGGTGACTGAGAACTTGCCCTCTTCCGTGGTGGTGGCTGACATCCATATTGATGCTTCTTGTCCTGATTCAAGCAAACCCTCCGTTATGTCCCTCCTGTGCGTGGCAAACGTCACCACGGCCCCTCCGAATGCTCGGAGGCCGAGGACCTACCACCAAAGGTTGCAGCTGTGAATCACACCATTTCTGCTCAGGATTTTCAAGAGTCCAGGCGAGTGCAGGCTGGGAATGGTATTTCACTGGCGGTCCAACACCCACCAGACAATGCTGATGCCCGGGTTCTTGATGCACCTACTCAGCTACATGAAACCTTGACCTTTCAGAATCCTCATCCTGTGGGGTGCACTACTGATCATACTCCTTCTAGTGATGTTGCTGCTGCTTTAGTCGGTAGAAGGTATCTTCCAGTCTCCCTGCCAAGCTATCTCTTGCTCCACGACAGAAGAAAACCATTGTCCAGTCTTCTTCTTCTTCCTCCCCTTTGTTGTTTTCAAAAACAGGTATCTCGGGTTCCTCATCTAAGGGGTTAGCCATGGTTAGGAAATCGGTTAATAAACCTGATCCTCGGCCAAGTACTCGAAAACCTGTCAAGGTTCCCAGTGTCCAGAAACCTGGTACTGGGAGTGCCCAGATATAGTGCCACTCCACAATGGCATCTATAATTCGATGGAATTGTCGGTTTACGTGCTAGTTGGGGGAAATTGTGTAGTCTTATTGCCCACTTTTCCCCAGTATGTATATGCATCCAGGAGACCATGTTGGGGATGCTGCTCCTCCCGGTCCTCTTGGTTACCATGTATTTCATTCTGATCCTCATACTGGCCAAGGACATATGGTAGTACTGCTATCCTAGTTAGCTGTGATGTCCCATTCACTTATCTGACTCTTTCAACTCTACTGCAGGCTGTTGCATTCAGATTTTGCTTTGTCATCAGTACAGGGTGTGTAGTCTTCCCTCCAAGTGCTTCTGTTGAGAAGGTACATCTTGCCCAGCTTATTCGTGACCTTCCATCTCCCTTTCTTTTACTGGGTGATCTGAATGGTCATCACTCACTGTGGGGTGACAGTATGACCAACCCTATAGGTGCAATGCTGGCTTCTTTGGTGGAGGATGAGGAGCCGGGGGTGTTGAATTCGGGTGAAATGATGTACATTCATAGTCAGACTGGTGTTTTCACGGCCATTGATTTGTCTCTACGCTCAGCTACTTCTGTTTTAGTTTTTTTGTGGAGTGTGTTGCCAGATATGCATGGCAGCGATCACTTCCCTATTATTTTATCTTATGCTGAGTGTGAGCTACAGTGTCGTCTCCCTCGCTGGCGCCTGAATTAAGCAAACTGGCCACCCTTCAGAGAGTTATGTTCCACTGACTGCACTGTGGACGGCTTTGTTAGTGCTGGTGAGGCAGTGGCTTATATAACTGATGTAATGCACTCAGAAGTTCCTCTATCTATTCCCAAGACCTCTGGTCAATTTCTTAAACGTCCAGTTTCTTGGTGGACTCCTGAATGCACACCTGCAGTGAGGGCCAAACGGGTCGCCTTCTCTCGGTCTCGCCACCATCGTGGGGACACTCAATATTTGGTGGCTTTTTGGAGGACGCATGCTCATGCACGTCGCGTGCTGAAGGAGGCCAGACGTTCATCATGGCGGTAGTACGTTTCCTCCCTTCACTCGAGGATTACTCTCACCCAAGTGTGGAACGAGGTCAGAAAGATTTCTGGCAAATTTTCTGTTCCTTCCCTTCCTGCTTTATCTGATGTTGATGGGACTGTGACTGAGCCCTTTGCAGTTGGTGAAGCATTTGCCCAGCATTTTGCTGGTGTGCCTAAAAAGGACATAGATTCGCCTTCAGTATGCCAACATCAGTGCTTGGAAGCCTGTAGCCTCAGCTTCACATCTTTTGGGGGAAAGCCTTATAATGTCCCCTTTTCTGTTTCTGAGCTTCGTGCAGCTTTGTCACAGTGTCATGATTTGTCTTCTGGCTGTGATGATATTTCATATGCTTTTTTACGTCATATGTCTGATGAGTCCCTTTCCTTTTTACTGGCGCGATACAATAGAATTTGGTGTAATGGCGAGTTTCCATCTTCTTGGGGTGTTGCTGTAGTTATCCCCACCGCTGAGTCTGGAAAGGATCATCTGCAGGCTACAAATTATCGTCCCATCTCTGTGACCTCTTGTGTTTGCAAGGTGTTGAAGAAGATGGTAAATGGCAGGCTCATGTGGTATTTGGAGAGGGGAAATTGCTTATCACCAATCCAGTGTGGTTCTTGTAAAATGCGATCTACCACTGATACCCTACTGTCCTTAGAATCTTCTGTCTGTGAGGCTTTCTCCACTAACCAACACCAAGTTACTGTCTTCTTCAATCTGGTGAAAGCACACGACACTGCCTGGCATCATGGCATTTTACTTTCACTTCATGAGTTTGGTCTTCATGGGCGCTTGCCTATTTTTATTCTGCAGTTTTTATCTAATCGTTTTTTAAGAGCCCAATTGGGAAGAGTGCTTTCTAATGCTCGTGCATTTGAAGATGGAGTACCACAGGGGAGTATCCTTATTGATACTCTGTTTGCTGTGGCCATCAACAGTGTAATAAGTGTACTTCCAATGTCTCTGATAGAGAGGAAGTTGCAGCTGGCTCTTAATAGAATTTCTGAGTGGGCTGAGTCTCGTGGCTTCCGTTTTTCTTGAAAAAAGGCAGTGGTTATGGATTTCTGTTATCTTCGGGGGGTTCACCCAGACGCTGACTTGTATCTTTATGGTCGAAGGATATCCTGTGTGGAAGCGACTCGGTTTTGGGGTCTTCTGTTTGATAAGCGACTAACCTTGGTTCCTCATTTTCGTTTTGTGAAGGCAACTTGTCTTAAGGCTTTGAGTCTTCTGGGGATTTTGGGACATACTTCTTTGGGTGCTAATTGTCAGACCCTCCTCCTCTTGCATAGGTCTCTTATCTGTCAAGACTTGAATATGGGTGTGAGGTCTACTCCTCTGCAACTAATGTCCATCTCCGGATACTGGATTCTCTACATCACGCTGGTGTACGATTGGCAACTGGGGCATTCAGGTCATCCCCGATTTCGAGTTTGTTGGTGGATCATGATGCCCTCCCTTTGGCTTTGTGTGTCGCCAGTCATTGATGACTAGATGTTGGTAGTGTCTTCACCACCTCCCAGACTCTGTTTCTTGTGCCATTGTTTCCCAGGATTCCCAGTCATCTGTTTATGACTCGAGTCCTAGTTTCCCAAAGCCCTTTGTTTACAGAGTCCGATCTGTTATGTTGGCCCTTTCTGTTCCAAGACTGGGTGTCTGTCCACATTGGATTCCGAGGGTGGATTTCTGGCTACTACCTCGTGTAACATTCTATAGGTCCATCGTTGGAAAAAAAAGCCTTATTTCCCTTTCAGGTGTCCCTCTCTCTCTTTTTAGAGCATGCCTCCAGTCATGAGGGTTCTGTCCCTATCTATACTGATGGATCTAAGACTGATACTGGAGTAGGCTTTGGTGTTGTCTTCCCTTCCTTCAGTAGGGGGGTAGCCTTCCCGGTGTTGCTTCAGTGTATACGGCAGAACTGACTGCAATTTTATTTGCTCTCCAAATTATTTTTACTCTCTCTCAATCTGCTTTTGTGATTTTTAGTGATTCCCACAGTGCTCTTTCTGCACTGGAGTCTTTTAATGCATCCCATCCACAGACCACTGATTTTATCAATTTCAGAATGGCTTGTTCTTCTTGGTCGTCGTGGCCATTGTGTATGTTTCTGTTGGGTTCCTGCACATGTTGGCATGATGGGTAATGAGTAGGCAGATACTCTAGCTAAAGCTGCGTCATCTCGACGGCCACCTTACAACTACCCGGTTCCCGCTTCTGATGTAACACCTCTCTTGCAATACACGATTCATATGCGTTGGCAGAGACATTGGGATGGTGTCGCCCATAATAAGCGAAAAGAAATTTTAAAGATAGTGATTGTTCCAAGGGTTCTCCCCTCCATGCCTCAGCAATTGGAGGTGGCTCCTACAAGGCTTTGCATTGGGCATTCTCGTCTTCCGCATAGGTTCTTGATGAGTGGTGGGACTCAGCCGTACTGTAATGATTGCCTTGTTCCCTTACTGTCCGTCACTTGCTAGTCGAGTGTCCAAGTCTGGGGGACCTATGTCAGAGATTCCTCCATAGACATAAGGGGGCAGATGGTGCCTACTGTCTGTCCTCGATGCTTGGTGGAGCCTCCAGCAATTTTGTTGATGTTTTTATTTTCCTTCAGGAGGCTGGCCTCCTTCAACATTTATAAGTAATTGGTATTTTATAACCTAGTCTATTTTTCGTGATTTATTTCTAATAATGGGTATTAACTTTGTTTTGAAAATGTACATATTTTTTGTGGCGTTTTTTTAACTTGTTGTTCGGCGGCATATGACCCTGGCAGTTGTGCTGCCAGATTTTAATTATATTCAGTCAATCAATCTTGGAGTTCACGATACGAGAAAGGGAGGTTGTAAGACTCCACGTTCTCTGAATGGAAGTCTAGCTTTACACACCTGAGACAGTGGGGTCTTTGAGTTTACAGATGACACATAAGCCAACCAAGAGTCCCGTCTAGCTTGTTTGAGTACCCGACAAGCCTTAGCCCACGCCCTCCTGAACTCGGCAAGATAATGCTTTGTCCTGCATCTACGATAACGGGAGAAAGCTAACTTCTTAGCAGGTATAGCAACACTTCAATCCTCTTTCCACCATGGGACAGGTCGATAGCGATACGTGCCAGAGATATTAGGAACAGTATGAAGGGCAGCAGATTCCAGAACGGAGGTAAAGAACAAAACAGCCTCATCAGTATGTGGAAAGTCTTCAACTGAGACATTAACAGATATCGAAGAGGAGAAAAAGGGCCAGTCTGCCTTATCCAATCTCCACCTAGGGAGACGGCAACAGTGGCTAGATACTGCTGCAGTAAGGAGGATGGGGAAGTGATCACTTTCATGGAGATCCTCCATAACCACCCAGGTACAGTCCAGGAGACAGTCAGGAGAGCAGACAGGGAGGTCAACTGCAGTATCCAGACTCTCTGGATACGGCCTCCAAGTGGCAGAGTCAGTATACTCTTGCTATCACCTTTTAAACGATATCCACACTACACCATCAGGGTCCGGGTCGATACTGAGTCTCAGAGCGTTGACAAGCGCCATATATAGCCACCACGTAGTCTAGTGGTGAGTTGGGCCCTAGCGGAAATGCAGACGCTGGGGAGTTTGCTTGCCCTGTCTGCGAGCGTTTATTTACAACAAAAAAGGGCCTGGGTGGCTCCTGGCCTCCAAGGATGTAAAGGTCTGGAGAGAGAATCCAGCAGCAGCCCATAACAACAATCAACTGCTGTTGTACTCTTTCCCAAACTGATCTCACGAGGCAATCAAATCCTGAAGAAAGTCCGCTGCTCACTGGGCCCTCGTGGAGGAGATAACCTCAGCTGGCTCCCAGCAACATCAGGGAGGCCTTGCCCATGCAGAGGGTGAGGTGAGAGATGCAGGTGTGACACTGGAAGGTGGGGAAGAAGGCATTGGCCAAAGGAGAAGGCCAACCATTTTCAGGGACGTGGAGCAAAGAGAAGGAGTTCAGGAGTTAAACTGGAGGGAAATTATGGCAGCAATCTCCTCCTTATGTAAACAATTGCCTATCCATGAGAGGGATGACCCGGGTGAGTTGGTTTATCTGATGTCGGAGGAGCTTCCTTGCAGGGGAGCTCCGGTTATGGCTAGGGGTGACCGACGGTTAAGAACTGGGCAGGCAGCTCCCCTAGGGCATAGACGGGCATACAAATATGTACAGTGAGAAATGTACTTTCAGTATTGCTTGATCAGCATGGGTCTCAGATGGATGATGAATCTTTAAGAACTTTCATGAATCATGATAGAAGCAGAATCCATAGTAAATGGTCGTCCTCTTACTTTAGACACACTGAACTCTCCTGAGCACTTAGAACCACTGACAACCAATATGTTATTGATCGTGAAATCTAAAGTCGTACTACCTCCTCCAGGCAGCTATGACGGTAGATGTGTATTCAAGGAAGTGCAGTACTTAGCAAATGAGTTTTGGTCAAGATGGAAAAGGGCGTTCTTGCAATCTCTCCAGTTGAGAAATAAATGGGTAAAGCCACGTAGAAGCTTGCAAGTAAATGACACAGTAATTGTAAAATAGCTGGATGAATCACTCTTGCGTGTTAATCAAAGATGGAAAATAAAACCCACACTTGAAGACAAAGAATATATGTACCAAACA
>JAGKTI010035822.1:0-11181 GCA_018397915.1 Birgus latro | reverse complement strand
CACACACACACACACACACACACGCTTTATCACTAGAGCATTAATAACCATCGTCCGTAATCAGATAAGTATGAGATACGTCATTCAGTAATGGCGTAATGACTTTGGCCAGAGAATTAATGACCTGTCAGTTGTGCACGTGAAAGGCAGTGAAATCAGTTTCAGCAGAGTTCAGTGTGGGTCTCAGTATCACAGTTCTGCGAAGTATTCAAGTGAAAAGACATTGTGGCCATTTACTACAACTGTAAATGTTGTTAAAATAGTATAGTCGTATTATCTCACTAAACACAATTTCAGTATCTGGGGAAAACTGCACCCGATTTTCAGTGTTCAGTTCAACAGCTGGGATTCGATCTGATGACCATAAGATTAAGCCTACTCCTACACTGCCAGGTTAGGGTGATAATTCTCTCCGACAAGGAGAGTACGTTTTCACCCCAGTTTGTCTGTTCGTTTGATCGTTTGGATTCCTTCAAATGAAAGAGAGATTTGGACCAAATCTGGCGGGTAGATAGTCCATGTTCCAGGGAACAGTCTATTAACTTTTGGGACTGATGTTTTTTAGTCTGTTTGTCTGTTAGCAGAATTACTCAAAATCTAAAAGAGAGAAATGGACCAAACATGGCGGGTAGGCACCCCATGTCCCAGGGAACAATCGATTAACTTTTGGGACTGATCCGGATCGTATTACAGATTCTGGATCCGGAAAACACTTTTTGCGAAACCCTAATCAGTGATGAGGAAACCAAACGCATTATGAAGAGTGGTTTGGAAATTACGTTGCCCATGTCGGAGAGATGCTTTCCACTGAGTGCCCCTTTAGTTGGATATGTGTTGGTAAGAGCAACGCCAGTAGAGTTCTCAGAACTTCCTCCTCGAATCTGAAGCCCGTAGTGTTTTTTTTTGGCTTAATGTGTTTTATATTGCAGAAAGGCATATGCCTAAATAAGTAAAAATAAATTAACCTCCAAAGTACCCAACACGCATTTTATATCCTAGTAAAGGTTTGCTTCTTTAAGAATATAAGTTATTGGGTATGTAAAGCCATTTGCTGGTTGTTAAATTTGGCGAACTAAGATATAACCGAAAATGTAATTATTTCAGCATTTTGAACACAAGAATCAAATATATAGCTATCTTATCTGCGAAGTGGACGTTGGCTAGGAAGGAAACACACATTATTCTCGAACCTTGGAAAGAATGATTCTGTCCAGACCTACCTCACTCCTTACCACACTATGCTAATTTTTTCTGTAATGAACACGATAAACAAAAGAAAATTGTCAAATGTGTACCTCTTATTTACTTTTATACCCCTAAGCAGTGAAATTGTTGAAAGGTAAAGAAAAGACGTAAAACCACAATATTTTATGCATCGGTGAACAGCACGCTTTCTCGTGGTAGTACTGCGTGGAAGTTAATCAGGTTTGTATTAAAGTAGCTCCTTAAGCATGAGCGGGTGTTGTGTTAATTAATATAAGATTGAAATCCCTGAAAAGGTTGCTTGGTTAAACTTTCTTCCACACATGGCTAACCTTAGCTGAAGAAGGCGTCGTTTACTCTTACAAGCGCATGATTTCTTGTTACTGTGTCGAAAGTTTTTCCTAAGCAAGTCGACTCTCTCTCTCTCTCTCTCTCTCTCTCTCTCTCTCTCTCTCTCTCTCTCTCTCTCTCTCTCTCTCTTTCTGACTCCATTTCGTTAGGTGCTCTACGTTTTTTTTTTTGTCTCTTTAATCTACACCCTGCACTGAAGAGAGAGAGAGAGAGAGAATTTGATACCCACTGTAACAAAAACTTCCTGAACAGCACGACTAAAAATCCAGACAACTCTTAACACTCACCTTGACGTCCGTAGTGAGAGGGGTGTTAGCGTGGGCGTGGCCAGCGAGGACATCAGCATATCAGGGTGTTAGTTTCGCATAGAGAGAGAGAGAGAGAGAGAGAGAGAGAGAGTGTGTGTGTGTGTAGGATGTCGGAGTGTAGGCGATACAATACATCCAACAGGACATCAGCATTATCAGAGTGGGTCCTAGTGGAGAGAGTGTATGTGTGTGTGGAGGAGGGAGGAGTGTGGGCAGACTATACGTTCTCCACCTCCTCCCAGGTTTTTACTTTCCTTATGTATGAAGTCAGGAAACATTTAGTATTATACAGTATGCATGGATTCTGGCCACTGGAATCTTGCACCCGGACCCGATAATACAGCTGTATCGCCAAGAGGAAAAGTGTTCTGAAAATACTGGAGGGAATGGAGAAACAAGATACTTTCCATCACTTTTCTAGGTTCATATTTTGTCCTTCATGTGGATTTTTAAAGCGTTGTGAGAGCTAAAGTTAGTTCAGAGGTGCTTACGTTCTTGCAGCCGTGCCATAATAAAAATGGCTTGAACAGAATGCTGAGTATATGGAGGAGGCAGGGGTGTGGGCGAAACAATACATCCTCCAACACTTTCCAAACCCTAATTAGAATTTCACAAGGGTTTATGGAGGATTGTGAAGAAGATATTGAAATTAGGGTGGCTATTTCGTGCAACCATCTTGGAATATTAGGCGGAGATTATATGTACTCTGAAATGAATCCACAAACATAGCAAAAACAGTGTATTCTTGAGCACATAAATTTTCTCGGCCCATATTAGCTCGATGCTAGTTTATGGATCGTTTTGGGAGCAAAAGGGAATACGGAAATCAAAATTCGAGCTGTATAGCCAAGAGGAACAATGATTTGAGCTGAATAGAATGAGGACCGTGGAGGAGGCATGAGTGTAGGCGAAATAGCCAAGAGGAAGAATGATTTGAGCTGAATAGAATGAGTACCGTGGAAGAGGCATGAGTGTAGGCGAAACAGTACATCCCCCAGCACTTTCCTAGTCGTATAAGAATGCTACACGGATTTATGGAGAGTTATGAGGAAGATGGTGAGGTTGGATTGTTCATTTTCCGCAGTCAAGAACGAATATTTGTTTGAGCACAAAGTACTTTGAACTAAATCCACAACTGTATCTAAACAAGTAATTTTTCATCACTTTGTTAGCCTTTATAAACATTTCACGACTATTTACAGAGCTCTGGGAGGTTGGTACTGAGTTCTTGTGGCCAAAAGTAAATTGTGCCGTGTGGTTGAGGGGAAATTCTTCGAACGGAAGCTTTAAGAATGATGAAAAATGTACTTCTCAGCATGTCCATAAAATCATATTAACACAACAAAAGGATACAAAGAACATTATGAGGACCCTGGCAGACCTAGTCGGGACGACCTAGTACACTCAGTCCATAAAGCAGGACTCAAATCAGGTTGAGTATCAGGAGGGGAAGTGCTTTGATTGTAAAATATTTGCCAGTTCGGTGCAAACATTCCATGATATTCTCCTTGGCCTTATTAGTGGATATACAATGTACTCTGGAGTTTATAACGAATGCTGGACTCTCTGTTCTTACACCAAGAGTTTGAAACCGGTTGGAAGTATCAAGAGGGAAAGTGCTTTGAACTGAATCTGCAAAAACGCGAGGGATCAAGCGAGCGTAGCGGCGTGGGTGGAGCCGAACCTGCCTGGCGAGATGGTGGTGGTGTGGGTAGGACGGCCCTGCCAGAACGTAGAGTATGAGGAGGCTCCCTTGCACCTATTCGTTGCCAGCTTATTTCTACAAATTGGAAAGAGCTTAGAGTTCTTTGCTTCTTACACGTTTCGAACTACATTCAGCCCATGTTACCCACCTGTCGTTATAAATCGATTCCATTACTTATATGTTGCTTAATTACTCTGTTCAGTATTTAAAGGAAAAGTCTCTGCAGGAGAAGCATAATGAATAAATTCGAAATGAAGATGTAGGTCCATGAAAAGTTAGGTTTCTCACGTGTGTTATTTTATCGAATTCAGTCGCCATCTAAATAACATAAAAGAAAGTTTTACGGTAACTATATGAAGTAATTCGCTAAAGTGTTACAGCGCCAGACTGTTTCAGTTCTGAAAACTATATTTAACATGCAAGAAAATTTTAAGTCAGAGATCATCATCTTCATTATCTTTTTCCCATCTAAGGCTGGAATGAGAAACAATTAAAGACGTGAAATGCCTCTCAGAGACGTGCCGGAGAGCCTCCAAAGCCCAGAGGAACAAGGACCTTGGCTTGCGTGGGCTCTTACCTTACCTTACCTCCAAGCCTCTCCCCCCACGCCCGCAGTCCTCACCTGTACCGCTGTCAGAGGGAAGGAACACCACACACCTGCGCTCTTGTGGATCCTGTTCTGCGGCAGGTGTGCGTGTGTGTGAACCTTGTGTGCTTCTGTGCAAAATACGCGCGGAGATTTGTGTTGGAGTATCATAATACATACAAAAGTTATTCCATGGTGTTCACTATACTGGTCATAATACCTACACATATTTTGGTGTGCAGTGGCAGTCAAAGTGCACACTGAACCGACTGTGTGGTGTACAGTCAAGATTAAAAGTCCATGGTGATGAGGTAAGATTACAGTTCGATTTTTAGGCTTTGATTAAGTTGGAAGCATGTCGAAAATTTCAGCCTCGTTTGATAATTATTGGTTATCTTAACATAATCTCTTCTTGTTTTGACAGTTTTTAGATTGTGAAGGTTAATAATTGTCTCCGACCATACCTGGATGATACGCGCAGAATTTGCTGCTTGGTTTGCATGGAAAGGAAAGGTGTTACGTTAGTTTTGATTAGCTTAGCGAATTGTCTTTAGGTTAAGACAGTTTGATATAGTGTGCAGGAACAATTGCGAGAGACATTCCTGAGGTACAGATATTAATGCTTGCGTAACGTGAAAATGAAAAGTTAATGCTTGACAAGGATAAGAATACCGATTTGGCGAATGTTCTCCCTTATCAGACAGATGAGTGTGGAGTCAAGGTTTAACCCTTTCCCTTGTACAGATACCCTTGGGTTTGTTATTCAGGCTAAATCCAAACTTTCTTCAACCGAGAGAAATTTTTGCGGTAAGATTTAATATTAACATTCAGTCTTCTTATTACCATTAACATACTTCAGCCCTTATAACCCGAGGACGTCTTCTTCGTTAAACTTGCAACCCCAGGTGATGTTAATTCATCTTAGGAGAGTTCCCAGGTTGTGAAAAGTATTGTATGTATCGAATTCCTTAAGCTAGAAAAAGTGTATGGAGTTTAATGAAGTAGCCTGGATGAATAAGAATACAAATGAAAGATGTCACCGGATACAGACAGCCAACAGTGGATTTTTTTTTCTGATGTTGTTCTGGATGTTCTATTGTTTTAAGCGGCAATAAGTCTGTAAAAAGAGCACGTGCCTGAGAAAACAGACTGAAAAACTCTCCAAGGGCACATTGTCAGCAGATTCCAGCGTTGTTTGATTATCACTCACCTTTCCTGAATTGAAGACAGTCATGTGTCAATAGGAAGAACGACATGTGAAAATAATGGTAGTGAAAGTGTTGATGGAGGGTGAAAGACTCCTGCTTGGACTTAATCGCCCTAACATTCCAAAAATTAAAAGAAAGAGAGAGAGAGAGAGAATTATATTTTTGCAGTAATCCTCTTCATGTCTTAGTGTCATATATAGAAAGGGAGAACATGAAAAATTAACTCAGGCTGAGAACGCAAGCAGAAAAACTCTCGACGCGCTCATTATCAGTACATACCAGAGCTGTTTCCTCACCGCTATGTTCGTCTGCCCGCTTTTATTGTGCCGCGCGTACGAGAACCGGACTTCCTGAAAATATGTGATGTGTATTTTAACCCCATGAACCGGAAAAGGAATTTATTTTTTGCTCTACCCAGCCGAATCTGTCTTCAGTGCGAGGGTATTTAAGAAGTTAGAAAGGATGCAGAAGATAGCAAGAATAAGCAGGTAAAAGTCATCGCAGTGAAGAGGTGAATGATGTATATAATGTAATATTACGTTGACATATAATTTCCAGTATTTTTTTAGAACTTTCGGAGAAATGAAAATGTTGGGAACCGGAGAGGAGAACCTGACTTCCTGTACAAATTTGGTAGACTATTATTTTAACCCCTGAATCAGATGAGGTATTTTATAAGTTATTTCTGCTATATTCAGATGAACTTACCCTGCTTAGAAGATATTTTCCGAACTGCAGGACCTAGGTACCGATATTCAATAACCCCTTCATTACGAGGGAATTTTAGAGTTCAGATAATCCGCTGGAGGTAACAAGAATAAGTCACCGTAGGGAAGAGGTTATGAATGTGCTTTTCTTACTACGTATGAAAACTAGAAAGTTTTCCGGGATGTCTGCCCGAAAAAAATATCGAGCTATAAAATTAAATGTGGCGTAGCGGCCTCCTATTTTTTTCCCCTTTTCCTTGTTTGTTTACTTTTACATCGCGAGTGTAAATTTGGAGGCATGTGGGTGTGTCTTCTCAGGTGTTGTGGGTTGGTTTTTGTAGGTGTGCAGTTAGTGTGTGATTGGATAATGTGTGTGTGTGTGTGTGTGTGTGTGTGTGTGTAAGACATAGGTACACATAAAACAGGCTTCACGATTCTCTCAAGGTAAACAAGCTTTATCCTCACCCCAGAAAACTCAGTTAAAATCAGTCAGNNAGAGAGAGAGAGAGAGAGAGAGAGAGAGAGAGAGAGAGAGAGAGAGAGACAGACAGAGACAGAGAGACAGAGAGAATAACTGGTGTCTGATGATCCATAATGCAGTAATGATGCTTGTATGTGTGTGTGTGTGTGTGTGTGTGTGTGTGTGTGTGTGTGTGTGTGTAAGACATAGGTACACATAAAACAGGCTTCACGATTCTCTCAAGGTAAACAAGCTTTATCCTCACCCCAGAAAACTCATTTAAAATCAGTCAAAAAGAAATCCGCTCTCCCTTACATCTACTTGATCACGCCTTCCAGTCCTGACGAACTGGGCGTATTATATTCCTTTGTGTTGTAAAATTAAGATAAACCGACAGATTACAGTAGTGTGTGTGTGGGGGGGGGAGGCTTGATGGGAACGACCTTCGCCCTCCACCCCTGTTTTGTTATTGTATCGGATGAGGCTCGGCTTACGTCACTGTTGTAGTGTTTGTGATCTAGTGGCTATTGTTGTGTGAAAATGCCGGACAGTAAATGTGAGGGGCCTGCAGACGAGTACCACACTGCTACTGTTTGTTTATTTTCCTACACCCGGTACCAGAGTTCATCCAGGATGGCCTTGGCAGAAGAATATTTACTATTGTTGGGTAAGATAATTCACTGGACTTTAGCAAAAGATACTGCCACGAGAGGAATGTACGTCTGATATAAATCTGGTGAAATTAGAGCATATAATATAAAATCTACGCGGTCAGGAGTGAGACCTGTGGAAATGAGTTATTTGAGAAGAGCATGTGAAGTAATATGGAGAAACAGGCAGACACATGAGGAAATAAATGAACGTTGTGGTATTGATGTGGACGTGACTGAAAACGATAAGAGAAATACTCTGAGATTTCATCATGTTGAGACAATAGAGAATGAGAGGTTGACTAGAAAAGAGTATGGAAGTGAAGTGAAAGGGGAGAGGGGGAGGGGGAGACCAAGGATTAGATGGAGGGATGGAGTGGAAAGATACATGAGAGAGGGGTGTGAGTTGGAGGGAGGGCAGCCAAATGGTGGAGGACGGGGTGACATGGAGGCGACTCGTTTGTAGCGATCTGTTAAGGGATTAAGACATCTGGCTGTAGAAAGATAGGTAGGTTGCTCTACACTGTGCAAGCATCAGAGTGTAATAGTGCACTGCAGGACAAATGCCTCTCCTGTCTTCCTCAGTTCCGTCCAGCTGAATGGTACAATGTTCCTTCCTAGCTCAGCAACATTACACGCATCATTTCTCCATATGGTTTTTAGCCTAACTTTTCCACTCTGGCTGCCTGTATATTCTCCCTCAGTCAACTAACATACCGGTGAGACTGTAAATAGGAAAACGTAGTATGTCCCTGCCGTACTACGATTAGCCATATCCTCTTCATTATTCAGCCTTAGCCTTAAAACACTGCCAGCTTTGTATTCTGAGCAGCGACAGACGATTTCGTTCATTAGGAGTGATCTCTCGAAAGGAAGAGGTCAGCGGTTTGGGTAGGATCCCGGAAATTACGAAAAAATGAAAAAGCTATGTTCTCAGTTTATTCATCATTCAAGCACTTGCAATCATCTAAACATCTATCTAACTACTTCCATTTTCTCTTCTTTCCAGCCGGCCTAGAGGTAATACTTGAGGAGCCCGAGGAGGAGTACTGCAGCTCTCACGCCTCCGAGGACGACCTACAGCGTGAGGTGGACATTACATATGAGCTGAAGGGCGAACGTCGGTCACTTGACGGCTCTGAGGGCATAGGGTCGGCGGAAGGGGACACACAGTCGTCGGGAGGCTCAGAGCACTACGGCGAGGAGGACTGTGCTAGCTCCGGCATCCATAGTGAAGGTGAGTACAAAATATGGATGATGTTTGGATTTCTGCTCATTGACAGTGCGGGTCACCAAGGTGGACATTTTTTATCTTTTTCAGTCTTAATCATCTAGAACACGTCCTCCATACTGATTTAAAATCAGTGGAATTTGAATTGAGGTTTCTAGTTGAACTGCATTAGGATTGGAGATATAGATCGTAGAACCTCCTCCCCTAAGATTTTGAACCCAAGGTGGCTGTCTTTCTTGATGACTCGTGTATCGATAGGCATCATCAATCTGTTTTAACTTTATTCTCTCTATCTGTATCTCCACCCCACCAACATGTGGTGCTCTGCAGAGATTGCAAGTAGGGCGAGAAGTGCTTGAAAGTGTGATAGTTTGTGTTTGGATGTGTGTGTAGTCTGTGAACCAAGTGTAATCGGCCCTCCTTAAGCCGATCGGGTGCAACCATACTAGTATGCGACATTGGTTCAATCACAGCACCCCTAATGTCCACCAAAGTAGTAAGTGGCTTTGTGAACGCTTCCCAAAGATTTTGCAACTCTGGCGGGAGGTGAACCCGCGTCCACCAGCGTGCGAGACGCACATTCTACCACTGTACCACAGACACTCTCGTTACTTAACTTCTGATTTTTATATAGGAAAGAAAATTTTGACAGAGGTGTCCTGTGCTTCCTAAAATTGATATTGCTGAGCGTATGGAGAACAGAGTTTGTAGTTGTTGAGTGCATGGCAGAAGTGAATACAGGTAAGGAATATCGGCCAGTAACTCGCATCTTGCAGCTTAGTTATTTTCAGTTTCCATGTGCAGATATAGGCAGAATACATATTTTATTTTCCTGAAAAAATGTTAGTAAAGTCCTGTTCTGAAGAATGGCATTCCAAATCAGTGATCATAACCACAAGAAAAAAAAAAGTGGAAAATCCTCAGACACCACACTTTTATCATCGTTACCCCATCAAGAGATCGTTCTTGGCTCCATTTTCTCTTAGTGGATGTTGCTTACCTGTTGCAAGGTAGACTCATAAAATCTTTTCGAACCTCAACTTCATCGGTACCGTTCTAACTTACAGAGACAGTGAGTTTCTGAAGAAGTATGACCAGGAAATGTAATAAAGGATACGAGTTTCTTTTATGAAATTTTTGCCTACTAAGGAAAACATACTGATTTTCATATTAATACATTAACATAATTGAACGTTCGTCCTATGTAATAAGAAATATTATGGAATAATATTAAATCTCGTCTTGAAAATCGTGGATATACGAAGTGCACAGCATACGCTGTACCAAAAACTACAAATAAATAAAGCTTCCTGATGTACTCTTCTGAAGTCAGGCTGATCTATGCTGAGAGAGGATATTCTTGGGCGTTCTCTCATCACCAATTCGCCAAAAAGTTGCTGTTCATGATAGGCCCCATTATTTCTGTTTATTCAGTCAACTAAGTTTCCTTTTTATTTTAGCAATGATTTTTGCAGATAGATAGATAGATTAGCTGATTAACTGACAATGATAGTGTGGCCTACTTAGTTAATTTTCCCTTCAGTTAATGTACTAATTAATTCCCCCTCTCCACATTTCAACTTCTATCCTAAACTTTCCTCTGTTAACCCGTTTACTACACACGTGAAAATAATGAGTCGCCAAGACAAACCACTTATTTCCACAAGAACACTTCTCCCTCTCCCCGTCGTATTAATTACTGTAAATTAACACCCGATGCATAGCGGTAAACACACACTCTTAACAAAGGCACGATTCATTTGTCCATACAGACAGCAGTTCTTGGCGTCGTTGACTCAGAGATAATTTTGCGATACGCGTCATTACCTCGTGGCAACAACAGCTACATCCTGGTGGGCGTGTATTTGTCTTTTGCAATAACGTCAATAGATCGATAGTGCTTAGAAATCTGTATATAACATGAAGCAAATACGGCCTACAAATCACCATCATCTTCCCCACCGTCAAAAAACTACTCCCTTTCCGAATAATTAATGAACCACACAGTTGATAATAGGATGTCCCTGCACACACTATCACACACTGTATTGCCACATCCTCAAAACAGCTCTTTATACTACATCTCACACACACAGTTCATATTTCACACTGCCACACCTCAGCCACACCTCATACTGTTCCCTCTTGCACATACCTCATACTACCATACTTCACACACACACACACACACACCACCACAAAACAACAACAACAACAACAACAACAACTCACAGCCACATCCACATAACACTTCAGCACATCGTACCTTACACATTTTTCGAACTGCAAAGCCTCACTCAAACTTCACTGTCACACCATACACTACACTACAAACCTCACAGGCACACTATACACTCCTACATCATATCTACGTAACAGTGCTTCACCTCCATTTCCTATTGCACAGAAACTTTTAGAACTCTTCTCTCCATCTATATATTTTATTCAGCTTAGGAGTGCACCCTCATACTGAAGAAATTAAGGCAAAATCTACTTCCTCCAGTTTCGAAAGTTTCTCCGTAGCAGTAGAAAATAAGTCTGTTTTTTCTTAGTAGCAGTCTTCAGTTCCGTGGTGACTGTTAAAATAAAACAGAAATTATGTCACAGTGTCGATGGGTTTAAAGATCCAACTCACCCCATGTGTCACCTCTCTCGTCTCGGCCAATTAGCGGAAGAGAGGGTTGAAGTGGCACAGACGAAGTGGCTCCTGGCGAAAGTTACTTTTGAGGGGTTCAGTGGGCTCTTTGATTCTCCACCCTTAGTCCCCCCCCC
>JAGKTI010035821.1:0-11181 GCA_018397915.1 Birgus latro | reverse complement strand
CAGGATCAAGTGCTATGCCTTCCTTGGAGATGACGTGTCCTAGGAAGCAGAGGATCATTCAGCCAGGACACATTTCAATGGCTTGAGCTTAAGCCTTGCCTGTCAGATGCAAATGAGTACTTGTTTAAGGTGCTGGAGGTGGTCGGCCCAGGTTTAGCTGAAGATGATAACGTCATCTAGGTATGCCAGGCATATTTCCCAGGTGATTAAAAGGGATTAAAGAATCCCCGAGCTAGACCTTACAATGAGATCATATAGCCCCACTAGGTAACAGGAGGGAGCTACCCCTCCCGGCACGGCAGTCCCAGGCACGGCTCGAACTCGCAACCCCCCGGTCCCGAGCTCGATGCTCTACCTCTGAGCCACCGTGCCCCCAATTTCCCAGGTGAGGACACTGAGAACCGACTTCATCAATCGGGAGAAGGTTGTAGGGGCGTTGAAGTGTAAAAAGGGGACAACACTGAATTCGTAATGCTTTCCGCTGCTGGTCGAGAGAGCTGTTTTCTCTCTGTCCTCCGGGTGCACAGGGACCTGCCAGTATCCCGAATGGAGATCCAAGGTGGAGAATCAGGATTCTCTGTACAAGGAGTTGAAGAAGTCATCTATCCTGGGTAAGGGGGTGGCATCCTTTGTGGTCACATCGTTAAGGTAACGGTAATCTACACAGAAGCGCATGGTGCCATCTTTCTTCCTAACTAACACGACTGGAGAGGACCAGGGGCTGGTGGATGGGGATATGACACCGGCATCGAGCATTTCCTGGACCTGCTGATCTTCCCCAGCCCGCTGATTAGGTTTTTTTCTCTGAGACAGTTGGCAAATCGGTGGTCCTGTGGTGTGGATTTCATGTCAGGTACGTGGTGTTGCCGATATCCACAGGTCCTGACGAGAACAGGTCTTGAAAGTCCAGGAGGAGGAGGAGGAGGCTGTTGGTTTGGTGTGGTGTCAGGTGTTCAGGTAGAGAAGGAAGGGTGGCAGGGGAGGATGGGGGGGCGTGCATGTTTCTGCTTCTTCCATCTCTCTGACCACTAATCTTTTAGGGAGGGTGAGAGGGGTGGTGGAAATGTTGGTGATGCATACTACCCCGAGGTGAGGGGGAGGAAGGTGGGAGACAGTAGACAGGAAGAGATTGTTCCAGAAGGCAGGTTAGGGGAGAATAAGATAGAGGTTCCGGTGGGCTTGTTAAGGTGGTGCCAGGCCTCGTGCTGAGGAGGGATAGTAAGGGAAGAGGCGATGGTAGCAGGGAAAGTGGTATGCGGAGGAGCGGGAAGGTTAGGAATAGGGGAGGGTAAGGTAGAAGACATAGCGGGAGGAGAATGGGATGAATGAGAGGGTGTGGGAGTGCATGTGTAGTGTGGATGGGGGCGGGGGGGTCTGGAGACTTATGGAAGCGGAGGCGTCGCTTGTGGCAGTCAATGTTGGTGCATAGTTTCTGCAAGAGATCCAGCCTTAGGCAGCCATCATAAGCAGTGAAGACTGAGTCAAAAATGATGAACTGATGTTTGGCTGATACTTCCTGGTGAGTGTTGGCTCATAAGGCCAGAGTTTCCCCACGGATAGGCAGGGAGCCATCTCCCACAATTATGAGATGAACTGAAGTGGGAAGAAGTGGGCCAAAAGCCGAAGCATGACGAGAGTAAAAATGGTAGTAGAGGCAGGATCTGGCCGTTCTCGTGTCAACCAGCAGCCTTGCTTTCACCCCATTCAGTCTCATCATATTGTAGACCGAGGGGCGATATTTTTGGGAGGTAGCCCCCACCACCACGAGGAGGTGTGGGGGCGATCCCAAAAAATCCAGTTGTTGTGGGGCATCTTCTTCATGTGGCTCTACTTCACCAGGGTTGGAGTACTCAGTGGAGGGTGCATTGCCTCCGTCGCAATTATCTATAGAGGAGACCTTGTGGCGCCCTTGGGTAGCTGCTTTTTGTCAGGCAGCTGTAAGTTGTTCCCGTATGTCATGAATGCGGCACTGGTGATTACATGCTGACAACATCCACAGGTTTATGGAGATCAGGTTGGTATATTCCTTAGGACGGGGACATCTTTTGGTGGGAATGCCCTGGGCATACTGGATGCTGTTGGTGAAACGGTATGGGTAGGAGGCATCCGTGGTTCTGGTTGTTGTACTTAATGCGTCGGGACTCTGCTCACTGTGCCAATGTGTTGTGGGGTGACGTGGGCGGCAAGATGCCTGGCTAGTTGAATAACTCTGTTAAGGTCTCTCGTTGGCTAATAGATTGTGAAGTGTTCTCTTACAGTGCTGGGGAGGATTCTTAACAGTGTTGAAAATATGTCGTTCCCAGGTGGCTGTGTCGGCCTCCGGGTAAGTGGCAATGACTAGTCGTCCCCTAGCCTGGTTGAAAGTGTTGTCCAGGTTGCCGTCGTAGGTGGGGGCGTCAAGCTGGGACAAAGCTACTACTTTTCCCAGTGATGGTGTGACTGCTTGTAACACAATTCGTGAAAATTGTGCCCATGTCAGCTCGGGGACGATCTTCATGGTGATAAGCGAGATTGCTTTTCCCAGGTGGGGTAGTGTTACAGGCATCATTTCCTTGTCATGTTCAAATCCAATATCCAATAGTGGTTTAATCATAAACATGTATGTGTCCATATCGCACTGTTCAGGGTCAAATTTTGGTAATTGTACTTGTGGTTCGGCTGCCATTTTGTCCGATTCTCCCTTTTTGTTCCTAATTGTGCTCTCTCCTGACTGGATCTAGATCCAACCGCTGCCACCAGTGTTATGCCACGTACTCAGAGATCAAATTCTTGCTCTCTGAGTATGTGGGTCTGATATTGGGTTCCTTCTAAGACCAGGTCCAGATCATGCAACCAAAGAAACAGGGCTTAAAAACACAGGCTAACAAGTCTTACATGTATATTAACAAGTCTTACATGTATATTACCCACAAAGAATACAGTGACTTGACACAATACAATATGACAGATTACACATGCTATATGAACTATAAGGATCTGAGTCTGGGACTAGTGGGCTGGTAAGATAACTGCAAGGTGTGGGAGGTGTCCCGTCAGGTGAGTGCTCTCTGCAGGGGTGCGGGACCACTATTTTACTCTTGTCAGGCAAGGGCTTCTGGGTGG
Source organism: Birgus latro (assembly GCA_018397915.1). Classification (NCBI taxonomy): domain Eukaryota; kingdom Metazoa; phylum Arthropoda; class Malacostraca; order Decapoda; family Coenobitidae; genus Birgus; species Birgus latro. The sequence goes on along the minus strand of JAGKTI010035821.1, from coordinate 8,079 downwards.
TGTAGAGGGAGGCCTTTCACTGGAGGGGCCTCCGTCAGTGTGTTGGCCATCGGGGCTAGGGCCAAACGAGTCTAGCAGGCGCGCTTCCATGCACCTGCCCTTGGTGAAGGACGGTTTGCCAGCTTGTCTAGGGAGGTGATGGCCAGGAGTTCTGGGGGTGTCCCTCTTCGTCTGGTGTCTGCGGTCTCGCCTTCGTCGAGAGTCCGACAGGGGCTGCCTGCGGTCTCTCCTTTCCATGGAGCCCATCAGAGGATTCCTGCAGTCTCACCTCCTTTGGGAGTCCGACAGTGACTGGTGACTTATGGGTGCTGGTTGTAATGAGTGTACTGCAGGACTCACTATAGGGCCACTCCAGACCTCTTCCAGCAGTGACTCTGCTGGAGAGCCTGCTGTGCCCCCTGTGGTGTGGGGAGAACAAGAGGGACATCCTGCTCGTCCTCTGGAGGAGTGAGATGAGCAAGGAGTGTGACCCGCTCGTCCTCTGGAGGAGTGAGGTGAGCAAAGGGCATGACCCGCTCATCCTCTGGAGGAGTGATGTGAGCAAAGGGCATGACCCACTCGTCCTCTGGAGGAGTGAGGTTAGCAAGGGGCATGACCCGCTCGTCCTCTGGAGAAGTGAGGTTAGCAAGGGGCATGACCCGCTCGTCCTCTGGAGGAGTGAGGTGAGCAAGGGTCGTGACCCTCTATAGGTGTCGAAGGTTCAGCAGATGAGGCCTGCACGGTGGGCGGGGCCTCCTCGGTGGGCACTGCCGTGGTTTTGCCAGTAGGGTTGTGCACTCAAAGGGCACGTCCTTTCCTCAAACCTTCCCCTGCTGTCCTAGTGCCTCAAAGACGAGGTCTGTATGGTGGATGGCGCCTCCCCAACTGGCACAGTGGAAACAGCCACGGCTCTGCTAGGCACTTGGACTACAGGCAAGAGAAGCACGGTGGGCGTCCTCTCCTCCCAAGCGAGCACAGTGGGCTTTGCGTGGTCCTCCTCAGGGCGAGGGCTGCAGGCGAGGGAAGCACGGTGGGCGTTCTCTCACCAACGAGCTCGGTGGGCATCGTCATGGTCCTGCTGGTGGCTGTAGGTGAAAGGGGCACAGTGGGCATCCTTTCCCCCATGAGCACAGTGGGCGTCATTGCGGTCCTATGAAAGGCAGTAGGTGAAGGCAGCATGGTGGGCGACCTTTCCCCAATGAGCACGGTGGGCGTCGTCGCAGCCCTACTGGGGGCTGTAGGCAAAGGGAGCACAGTGGGCGTCCTTTCCCCAATGAGCAAGGTGGGCATCTTCGTGGTCCTACTTAGGGAGTCTGCTGGCACACAGATCCTGCCCTGATTCCATTGAGCGCTAATCCAGGTGGAGGGTAATGCGGCAGGGCGACATATCTCTAGTTGATTCCATTAAGGGGAAGGGGGGCACATGGTGGTTAGGTATGTATGTCCGTCTTGTCCTGATCGCTCATTCTCTTCTCGAGCCTTTATACAGTCTCCTCTTGGTACAACCCCATACCCATCTCACATTTGAGTAACTATGTCTGCAGGACTAAGAAGGCCTTGTTTGAGAGTGAGACAAACTATGTAAGTTCAGGTGGGGGGAAAAAAAAAAGCCAAAATCTGTACCGTACACAGCGTATATATACCGTAGCCTTTCCACATGGCCAACCCAGCTCAGTGTATTTCTCCTAATGCCTTGTATCACATCCACACCACAACAGTATCTATATTTTGGCTCATTCTTTATATCAGCTTCACCCTGACCTGTTCCAGCCACAACATTTTTCTAAAGACAACTACTCTGAACACGTGTCCATTTTGCTTTGTTCATTTCACTACAGTTCACATCTCAAACTTTCATTCCAGATATTATCAGTATCTGAAATAAAACCCATCAAGGTGTGTCACTTAAGCACTGTGCCAGGGTTAATGGCCAGTTTTCTGTTTTATATAATTTTGAGGTTCTTTCATTTTTTCTCAATTTTTGAACGTAAATTTTCCTATTTTCGCTGGGTTGCATCCTCCGTTGCAGTCTATTGTCTGGCTTTTTCCATTGGGGCTGACAAACTTTTTGGTGATATTTCATCCACCCATCCATTATCAAATCTTTTATTACCCCATTGAGAGCACAGAGTGAATAATGAGAGAAGTTCAGGGAGCTGTTTCCTCTCCTAACATTTGGAGGGCTCTCCCTCCGTGGTAAGGGATCTTTGTATGCAGCATATATTAGGAGTATAATGCTATATGGTAGTGAGACCTGGGCAGTAAGGAAAGAGGGCGAGTGTAGGCTCAAATGTACAGAAATGACAATTATTATGTGGATGCGCAGTACATCCTTGATTGCGAGGCCTGGGGAGGCTAGGTTTATAATGGAGGAGTTGAGAGGAAGGATGGGACGAGTGTATTTGTGCTGTGATGAGGACAGGTAGACTGAGATGTTTTGGGTATGTGGAGAGGAAGGACGATGACAGCAATTTAGATGTTTAGGCATGTGGAGAGGATGGACGATGACAGCTGTGTGTGGAGGATGAGACATGTGAACACTAAGGGTAGAGTTGAGAGAAAGGATGGGGCTGGAATGTATTGGTGTTGTGATGAGGAAGGATAGATTGAGATGGTTTGGACATGTGGAGAGGACGGAGGATGACGTTTGGAAGCTGAAAGTGGGAAGTGTGGACGTCAGGGGTAGGGTTGCAAGAGGCAGACCAAAAAAGACCTGGGAGGGGTCATAGAGTGTGACCTCAGGGAAGAGGGACTGAATAGGGAGGCTGTCAGAGATCGAGGCTTGAGTAGTGTGGACAGCCACCATTTGGTAATCAAATTTGATGCATGCAAGCATGTAGAAGTCTTTATAAACAATACAATATGTTATAACAGAGGAATTTGTTGGAGAAGAGGAAATAATAGGAATTAGTTGGAGAAAACAGGGAGGTTGTAGGAAGGGAAGAGGTTGTGTAGATTAGATATTTATTCTTACATCTTTAGTGGAAAAATTTCTAGAGAAGAGAAAGAAGTTGTATGTGGCCTTCATGGATATGGAGAAAGCATATGACAGGTTGGAGATAGACAAGGATTGTGGAAAGTATTAAGAATATATGGAGTAGATGGGAAGTTGTTGAATGCGATGAAGAGTACGTATGAGGGTGCTAAGGGCGCAGTCAGTGCGTGTGGGTAGTGACCTGAGAGAATTCTTCTATTTGAAGGTTGGATTGAAACAGGGATGTGTCATGTCTACATGGTTGTTCAGTCTGAATATGGATAGGATCATAAAAGAGACACAAGGTAGGGCAATGGATGCTGAAGCAACCCTAATGAGAGAGGGCAGTGTGTGGAAACTCCCTGTACTGTTGTCTGCAGATGATATTGTGATGTTAAGTGATGATGCAGGGGAGTTGCAAGGGTTGGTGAATGAGTTTGGGAGAGTGTGTAAGAAACAGAATCTAAAAGTGAATGTAGGGAAGAATAAAGTTATGGTCTTTGAGAAAAATGAAGTCACTGAATGTACAGTGAGGTTGGATAATGAGGAAATGGAAAATGTGAGTGCATTTAGTAAGTACTTTGGTAGTGTGATCAGTAAGGACTGAAGTTTGGAGGGTGAAGTGCTTGAAATGGTACAACAATGAAGAAAGGTTTATGAAAAGCAGTGAAAAGAAACAGGGAGAGGAGCATGGAAGTAAAAAAGTCGTTGCATGACAGTATTTTGATACCAACTCTAATGTACGGAAGTAAAGCTTGGACCTTGTTAGAAGAACACAAGTCAGAGTGAGAGCAATGGAAACAAATTATTTGAGGGGAGCATGTGGAGTTACATGGGCACAGACTGACAAATGAGGAAGTGGAGTGATGTGATGTGGATGTGGATTTCATAGAAAGCATTAGGAGAAATACACTGAGGTGGTTTGGCTATGTGGAGAGGATGGAGAGCGAGAGACTGACAAAGAGAGTGAATGTCAGTGGGGTGGAGGGGAGGAAAGGGAGGGGGAGCCTGAGGATGAGATGGAGGGATGGAGTGGTTAGGTGTATGAGACAGGGGGGTGTGAGCTGGGGTGAGGGCAGTAAAATAGTGAGGGACAGGGTGACATGGAGTCAATCTGTTTCTAGTCACCTCTTACGGGATTAAGGCGTCTGGCAGAATCAATAGAAAGTGTTGTCCAAGATGGATGTTCTGAAGAGTGTAACTGTTAATGTGTACAAAGAAAAGAGTGATGCCCTGGAAAGAGGAAATTATAGAGGCATAAAGCTTTTGTACCAGATAATCAGGGTAACGGAGAGAGTTCTAGAAGGTATGATTAAAGAAGGAGTGAATACTGATGAGATGCAGTTTGGCTGTATGCCAGGCAAATGGGCCACTGATGCCATATCCATTGTTCTACAGCTTCAGGAAAAATATATAGGAAAGAAAAGGGAACTGTAGTTTGTTTTTGTTGTTTCTGTGAAGGTCTTTGACAGAGTCCCTAGAGAGGTGGGGGATTTGGGCAATGAGAAAGCTTGGGGTTGAGGAGTGGCTGGTTAGGGTCGTTATGGCCATGTATATGTGGGTGCTCGCACCCAGGTAAGGGTGAATGGAGACTTGAGTGATGAGTTTTCCGTGAATGTTGGTGTGCATCAGGGGTCAGTCTTGAGTCTCTTATTGTTTATAATGGTACTTGAAGCCCTCTCACGTGACTTCAGACTGGACTCCCGTAGGAGACGTTGTATGCTGATGATTTGGTGTCGATTGCAGAGAATGAAAGGGAGGCGGAGGAATGATCTAGGATGTGGAGAGATGGTATGGGGCACAATGGCTTAAGAGTAAATACAGATTTTAAAAAAGTGATGGTATCTAGGGCTGGTGGCAGTACTGTCAAAGAAGAGGGAGAGTGGCCATGTGTGGTTTGATACAATGGTGTGGGAAGTGATTCCATCTTGCGCAGTGTTTGTGATAAGTGGGTACAAAAGAGATGTAGTGGCATCAGAGGCAGACTGTGAGATAATAATGATTTTGTGTGTGCAGTGTGTCAGGGAGAGCAGGTGCAGATTGTCAGGTGTGAAAGGACTGCTGGTGAGTCTCTCAAGTGTTAGGAAAAGTTTTGTTATTTGGGAGACATGTTATGTGCTGGATGTGAGGCTGGAGCTAGCTCTGTAGCTACAGGGATTAAAAGGGATTAAAGAATCCCCCGAGCTAGACCTTACAATGAGATCATATAGCCCCGCTAGGTAACAGGAGGGCGCTACCCCTCCCGGCACGGCAGTCCCGGGCACGGCTCGAACTCACGACCCCCCGGTCCCGAGCTCGATCCTCTACCTCTGAGCCACCGTGCCCCCACATAGCTACAGGGAGGAGAGGTTGGAAGAAGATCAGGGAGTTGCTGCCTCTCCTGACATTGAGAGGGCTCTCCCTCTGTGCTAAGGGATCTTTGTGTGTGGCATGTGTTAGGAGTGTAATTCTGTATGATAGTGAGACCTGGGCAGTAAAGGAAGAGTATATTCACAGGCCCAAACATACAGAAATGACAATGATTCAGTGGATGTATAATGTGTCCTTGGATGCAAGGCGTGGGGGGGGGGGTGCTACGTTTATGGTGGACGAGTTAAGAGGAAGGATGGGACTGGAGTGTATAATTGGTGTTGTGATGAGGAGAGTTAGATTAGAATGGATTGGGCATGTGGAGAGGATGGGATGCAGAAGATGAGAACTGTTAACATTGGGGGCAGGGTTGTGAGAAGCAGACCCAAAAACACTTGGGATGTTATAAAGTGTGACCTTAGGGATAAGGGACTGAACAGGAAGGCTGCCAGATATTAAGCAGCGTGGTTAGCAAAAAAGTTTTTTTTTTAATAAACTGCTTAATTCTTCTTGGCTTGTATATATTTTTTGTTTTTTATATCAATTACTTGTGGTTTTTAATTGTATACAGTTGTATTCCTAATACCAGGATTAAAAACTGTAAGGTGAACTGAAAATATTAATGAAATCTTCTAACCAAAAACATTTATGGTACATCAGAGTACGTAAATGGACATGTTTATTAATCCGTTCAGTAAAGTATTGCTTTTTTTTTTTTTAAGAATTCTTTTCTAGCCTTGTCAACAGACAAAAATACCAGTATCAATTATAATGGAATGCAAAACATTTAATAAACCTTATGAGGTTTCTGGGCCACACACATTACATCTGTGCTCGAGTCAGTCACTCTCAAGCTGACTCACATCTTCATAGAGCGATATTCTTCTTTGATCCCTCTGTGTATATACATTTTTCATATTAGAATGTTGGTTTTGGTGTCGTTTTAAAGCTGAAAAGGAGAAAAAAGAAAAATGTCAAAATGAAGAGTTAGGCAAAACCCCCCAAAAAAATTCCTTGTCGTAGAAAAATATTCAGTAAAAAAAAAAAAAACTAACATGTAAATCTGGTTTAAACCATGCAAAACGACAATAAATTACCTTTACAATGATGTATATATTATGGTAATTTTTTTTTGTGTGTGTGTGTGGTAAAGTGGAAGGAAAGTGATGCATAGTTTTCTTTTAGTCTTGGCCGCATATTCGCTTCACAATCTTTTTCTTTGATCTGTCAATCCAAATACACTTTTTTATGATAGGATGCTGGTTGTGGTGTTATTTTGAAGCTAAATAGTTGTACTTTATTGTGGTATGTTCCAAAAACAAAAACAAATAAAATAAAAAGTCCAAGTGACAATTTGAAGTTAGGTAAAAACCAAAAATTTTATACCTTGCTGTAGAAAAATATCCACCGAGAATAAACTGATAAAGAAACAAAGTCATGAATCATACCAGCTGTGCAGTACCTGCCACGCATAGAGCAACCATTCTGTGACGCCATGCTCGAGTCTCTCTGTTACGATGCATAGACGCAAATTATGGTGAATATTTTACAAAAGTTTCTGAAAATGATGATTAAAAGCATCATCGGAATCTCTGAGGTTGGATTTGAAATGACTATCACAATTGTCATTGGAATCTCAAAGGGTTAATAAAGTAAATTTATTGCATAGCTACTGAGAACACTCACTGAGAATATACAGGAAGTAGCCAGGGCAGCTTACTCACTCTCATACAACTAAAATGTTTAAACTTTGCATTGCAAAAGTCAAAGAGGTGTTCCATGTTTTTACTGCACTTCAACTTAGTGATTAGAATGCCTGTGAGACAAGTGTACCTGGCTGACAAAGCTGGCTTTTTAAATCAGATACAGGATTTCCATTTTTTTATACTATATATGGTAATTAAAATAAAAGCTTGCTAAATCCTTCCTTATATTATATCTATGAGTAATTGCATGTCAAAATGATATACATAGGGGTAGAATTGCTGTAATAAAAAACAATAACATTAAATATAATTGAAAAAAAAATAAACAATTGATTTTTGCCAACCCGGTTGAGCAGCATGGACAGCCGCCATCAGATGATCACGGCCGATGCATGCAGCCGTGTTGGAGCCTTTATAAATGAAACAAAACAATCTATAGCCAGATGCAATGATGTTGCAAGGGATAGCAGTTTGTCTTTTAGTTGTTTTAAGAGGAAAGGCATTAACCCCTTAACCACGGGGTTGTCGGAGGCGCGCCGTGCCCATCCCGAGGGGCGAATCTGCGCTCCGACTGACTTTTTTTTAAATATTTGCCAAAAATCAGTTATTAGACCAAGAATATTATAATTATATATGCATATGGCACATTCCTTCAGCTATCTGCTGGGATTTTTTTAGCACTCGTCGACTACCGTAGGACTTGTGGAGACTTCTGAAGTTTGGTAACTAAGTCTCCACTTTACACCTTCTGACATCCCGTACTATGAATACCATTGCCTGATATTATCACTAGAAACACTATTCAATGATTTCCAAGTACAGTAGTTTGGAATCCATACTAAAAAAAAAAAAACACTGTGAAAGCAATGTAAAATACGAGCGCGTAGGAGCCTCCCACTCGCGCTAATTCGCCATTCGTATTGTCATTTCTTATTCATATACACTATCTATCTATCTATCTATTGCCAGACGCCTCAATCCCGAACGGGGTGGCCACAAACAAATCGCCTCCATGTCACTCTGTCCCCTGCCATTTCACTACCACGCTCCCAACTCACACCCCCCTCTCTC
>JAGKTI010035820.1:0-11182 GCA_018397915.1 Birgus latro | reverse complement strand
AGAGAGAGAGAGAGAGAGAGAGAGAGAGAGAGAGAGAGAGAGAGCAATACTAAGTGCATACTAAGTGCTACACGAAAAAGAAGGATAGGAGAGGACCACCACAATCAAACAGAAAGAGACCCAATAATTATCTCAGATTAAAACACACTCGACTGCTCTCGCCTCCAACCAATCACATCAGCGCCTGGAAGCAACTGGACCAGACAGGAGAGAAGTAGCACACTCCTCTGCCGTCACAACGCTAACGATCCGCTGCCACAACACGGGTTCCGCGCATTTCTCAACACGACAAATGGACGCGGGGTGGCCCATTTTTGAAGACGACCCTGCCCTCTTATTTTTCTAAGGAACGCTGACCTACTCTATTTTTCCAAGGAACGCTGGCTTACTCTGTTTTTCCAAGGAACGTTGGCTAACGCTGATTTCTAAGGAACGCTGACCAATTCTGTTTCTCTAAGGAACGCTGACCAATTCTGTTTTTCTAAGGAACGCTGACCAATTCTGTTTCCCTAAGGAACGCTGACAAATTCTATTTTTCTAAGGAACAGTGGTCAATTCTGTTTTTCTAAGGAACACTGGTCAATTTTGTTTTTCTAAGGCACACTGGTCAATTCTGTTTCTCTAAGGAACACTGATCAATTCTGTTTTTCTAAGAAACACTGGTCAATTCTGTTTTTCTAAGGAACACTGGTCAATTCTGTTTTTCTAAGGATCACTTGTCAATTCTGTTTTTCTAAGGAACAATGGCCAATTCTGTTTTACTAAAGAACACTGGTCAATTCTGTTTTTCTAAGGAACACTGGTCAATTCTGTTTTTCAAAGGAACACTTGTCAGTTCTGTTTTCTAAGGAACACTGGTCAATTCTGTTTTCTAAGGAACGCTGACCAACTATTTTTCTAAGAAATGCTCACCAACTCTGTTTTCCTTAAAAAAAAATAAAAACGCTGGCCAACTCTATTTTCCTAAAGAACGCTGGCCAGCTATTTTGCTAAGGAAAGCTAACCAACTCTGTTTTTTTCAAAGGAACGGTGGTCAATTCTATTTATCTACGGGACGCTGGTCAGCTCTGTTTTTCTAAGGAAAGCAGATATAATCGTTGAATAAACTCGTCTGGTAGTAGCGTGAATAAAATATAAAAATAGAGTCATAGGGTTGAAAGGGTTTATATAGTCTAGCCAACACCCGACGACTTGATGGGTGTAATGTGTAATTGGCCCAGTTCTGAAGGGGAGCTCAGGGCGAGTCAGTCTTGCTAAATGTCCGGCCAGACTAGGTTCCGGGAGGCGATGATACAGTGCTCTCTCTCTCTCTCTCTCTCTCTCTCTCTCTCTCTCTCTCTCTCTCAAAATATGGGTGAACCTGGACCATATTCTGGGTGGCATATGGAGCTTTGTTGCACCTCTTCCTCTATGCTATATATTTTGACTATTACACCCTTTAATCCTCTTGTAAGTTACTGAGGCATACCATATCTATACAAAAAAAATAATTGTTGAATAAAAGACAATACATAAAGGCGCAAAAAGGAAAATAAATCGCAAAGTAAAAGTATGCCACGAAGCCTGTAGTACTAACAACAATATGAACCCCAGTTGTGATGGGTTATGCTGGCCATCTCCATTTTGCCACGAAGGGAATGGTTAGGTTGAATTCTGAATGGAGGTGATGCCTGAAGTAGTGGGAAAATTAGAAGCCTAGTAATCTACCTATCCGTCTATGTATTTATTTATCGATCTATCCCAGTTTACTCACCAAGTATTAAACAACGATACTGTGAGAGCAGGGCAAGATGTCAAAACAACAACAACAACAACAATAATAATAATAATAATAATAATAATATTCAAGGATTTTTGTTCCTTGTACGCAACGATTCTCTCTTACCTGGACACTCTCCCCCTCATACTCGTAAAACTACCCCGCCTCATCGCCCAACATGTTCTCGATTAACAATTATTCTCCCTCCCAACTAAAATATGAATAACCTACTAGCATCTCTTTCTAAGGACCTCTTCCTTGACATGCGTCGTATTCTAGTGGCTATGTAGATACAGGGACACTTCTTCCTTAGCTACCGGTTTATTCTGCACATAACACATCATTATCCTCTTGTAAACTGTTCATACAAATTATGTTGATAAGATAAAAATAACATAAAAGAAAAATTTAAGGCTTAATATGTAAAATGAATTGCTATGGATGATGTGCTACGAAGCTTCTTATGCCACACACAACAATGCACTCTGGATAATTTACTCTTCCTCACAGAACTCCATCACCTCAGTCCTCCCCTTCTTCTTCCAGCTAAAATATATACGGGACTGCTGAAGTAGGTTCGGAAATATTAACGACCATTATTTTTTACACCGGCATTTATGTGGCTGGAATTTCCAAGGCTTCGCTGGTAAGAGAACGGACGTGTGGCACATTTTTGCTGGACACAAAAATGATGGATTTCTAACAGTTTATGTTTTCCTATTTTTTCCTGTTTCTGGAGCTGCAAAGGGGTTTGAACACCGTCGCCGCCGCCGACGACGACGATGACGATGATTAAGACTTAGTATAATATTAGTTCTGAGGGAACTGGGTTAACGGATCTGTGTCATTGGTAGCTGAAGACAGTACCACCCCCCCACCTAGCCCCCCACACACCCTCAGTCTGACAAAGACAAACATCACATTGTCGCATCACAAACTACCTGTAATAAATTAATATGTGAGTACAAACAAGCGCTAATCTAGACGTGAGCCCTCAAACAACGGCTATTAACACTAATAATTCTGACAGGCTGGGTCTTGATTCCACAGTACCACTAGTTGGCCTCATGAAAATGATATTCACATACTGAACCTGTGTGCACTGTGAAGATATAACAGTTCGCCCAGACCTGTGGAGGGTCCAAGTCAAGCTGAAACTTTGTTTTCTCACAATAAACACAATTATACGGGTTTAAGTTATTCCGACAATACTGGCACTCTTACAAATAAGACTTTTTGTAGGAAAAAAAACAACTCAAAAATCTCCGGAGCCGGACGAGATTTGTGCTCGGGTTGTGAAGGAAGAAGGAATTATGTCAGACTTTTACAAAGTTATCAAATAATTCACTAAGTTTGGGAGAATTCGGAAGGCATGGAGGACAACGAATGTAGATTCCATTTTTATGAAGGAGGATGGATTGGATGCGCTTAAATAATCGTCAGAGAAACTTAACGTGAATAGGTATACGAGTATAATAGGATAGAAGTATATAATGATAACAACGATAAATAATTAAATGAATGAAAGTACCGGTATACATAATATACGATAAATAAATGAGTCAGTAAAAAGAACAAAAATCGAATTAATATAATATGGGCACATAAACAGAGAAACTATAAACAGATAAATATATAAATAAAAAGCTGATCCAAACGCTAAGCCAGCACACTCCAACCCTCACCATCAGTTACCACATTCACTTCACCTCACCTCACCTCACCCCGGAGCGACAGGTAAGGCAGAGAACGACGCGGGCGAGGAGCACCAAACCAGACATCATCATCATCATCGTTACTATTTTCGTCAATACCATTACCGTAATCATCATCATCATCACTACTATTATCGTCACTGCCATTATCGTCGTCATCGTCAAATAATTATCATTTGCTACAGTTGTTAACTCTGCATCACCTTCGTTATTATTAAAATTCATCATCGTAATCCCTGTTGTCAACGTCGCACGTCATCAACAACGTTTTCTTCGCATATCATTAACGGGATGGGTGTGGGATCTAGAAACAGAAAGAAGAAATCACGAAAGTAAGAGAACTATCATAACAGTGCCCAGTCAAAGTCACACCTCCACTCAGACCTTTGGAACTCCCCCTCACAGTCAAACCCATACAGTCAAAGTCACACCTCCACTCAGACCTTCGGAACTCCCCCTCACAGTCAAACCCATACAGTCAAAGTCACACCTCCACTCAGACCTTCGGATCTCCCCCTCACAGTCAAACCCATACACACTATCGCTCTTTCTACTCGTCACTCGCGCTAGTCCTGTGGGAGAGAGACGCTCCGTTGACTGCCATGTTAAAAAAAAGTAAACAAGTAAATAAATGAATAATCCTTTCCACTGCAGCACCATGCATATCTCATCAAAGTACTTCCATCTGTAATCAGTCTCTTCACCATCATCATGAGAGAGAGAGAGAGAGAGAGAGAGAGAGAGAGAGAGAGAGAGAGAGAGAGAGAGAGAGAGAGAGAGAGAGAGAGAGAGAGAGAGAGAGAGAGAGAGAGAGAGAGAGAGAGAGAGAGAGTCATTACATTTCGTACCTTCTTTCCTCCCTACCTCCAGCATTAACCTGGTTTCTGCTTTCATGGTTTATAAAGTCACTGACAAATACTTAACCCCTTTACTACCATCACGTCAATTTTGATATTTTGGCACCTCATGGACGATTTCATTCAGGTTCGGGGTTCGGAGAGACTTTTGGAACTGGAGGGCTTAAATACGGCCCTCACTGAGATTATCACCTCTCCTTCATATCTCACCTCACATCCCATCTCATTCACCTCATCAGCACGTAATCACCTCACTCCTTCAGGCTAAATCCCGACCATTTTATTAAGCTGACGGTATTTATGGTAGTCTTGACGATTAACCAAGATGGATTACTACCCTGTGACTACTCGAAGCTGCCTCAATTGAACAAAATCGTCTTGTGGTAGCCTGAGTAAAGTAACTTAATGCGTCAGTGGAATGTGAGTGGGTTGACTCCCTCACTAACACATACAATTATGTGACAGGAGAAAAAATAAAATACAAATATGGTCATCGTCGTGAAGATATTACACGTTCTAACGACGCAGATTAGAATCGTCTGGTGCTTGCTGAAAAAATTAATAAAATCGTCCTCAGGCTAAAGGAATTAAGCTTCCTTTTCTATAGGTTTGTTTGTTTGTTTGTTTGTTTGTTTGTTTGTTCTCTCTCCACCTATTCATTTTTCATCGCCCTCTGCATCTGTCATAATGTTTCTCCCGCTTTCACTGCGTAAGAAAATTTTCAAGCTTTTTTCCCTCGTAATATCGGTAGTTACATAAAAACAAAGATGGGAAATTAGTCTCATGCGGCCTTTCAGACACCCATCATCAGTATAACAAGCTCCTTAACCCTTGGCCCCTTCACTGTAAGAAAAAAAAAAATCTGGCGCACCATGTATAAACTTTCCTCAAGTCCTGAAATTGTTACCTGGAGGCCATTCTTAATGTTCCGAAGACGGGAAGCCATTCTATAGCTAAATATATACTTTAATCTAGGCACCAGCATGCGGAGATCATCTCTTACTGAAGAAGATGTGATCGTCATTAACCCCTTCCGTATGATGACGTCTTTCATACTTGATTCTTGCTACAGCCAGATGGTTGCATTCACCTTAGTAGAGGCTCACTTGTAACGAAGGAGCTATGAGCAACAGTTAATATGCTACATTTAATGCCATATAAACACATAGTTCGCTCGTATTCCTGCACGAGCAGATCGTTTTACAGAAGCTAGAAATACAAAATATATACCGGGTATATTTTTTCACTTATGCAATTGGATTCTGGCTACCGGCAGACGATTTTATTCAACCACGGGAAATCCCTAACACACATTTTCGTTAAGAGCAGACGATCTTATTATACTAAGGTGAGACCCTTGTTGCTGAAGGTGTAAAAACAATTAACATACCCACCGTCACAGTTAGAAATCTCTCCCAAGCCAACTAAAATCATGTCGTCAACAAGAATAAACAACTGTAGATGTAATCGGAACAAAAAGGTTAGGTAACAGCCACAGAACCTCCAAACATCATAGCTACTCCACCTATATTTTGGTGTTACTGCCGCCAGACGATTTTATTCGGTTGGAGAGAGAGAGAGAGAGAGAGAGAGAGAGAGAGAGAGAGAGAGAGAGAGAGAGAGAGAGAGAGAGAGAGCAATGAAGAGGTATCATCGATAAAAAAAAAAAAGTATCGGCACCCTGGGGTCGGATAAGACGTGAAATACTTCGTCTCTGGTTCAATCGGTAGTGTTGGCATGCCTGTTTAATTCACAAAAATGGTTGATTCACCATGTACTACGATGTTACTCCAACTAAGCCAGCTGTGTATCTGTAAAATATATGATAACAACGACATAACCGTGTCATTTCTCGTGAATCATAGTCCGTGTATCATATTGTCTTACACTGAAAGGGTACCGATACTTTTTTTTTATCGATGGTACAACAGACTATAATCTCCCTAGCATGGAAAATCTCCTAAACTGAATACAGTCCTCTGGAGACGGAGGTACTGGACACGGGAAGGAGGGAGGGGTGAAGGAGAAAGACAGCACAGAAGGGCGGAAGGAAATAAGAATTGAAGGAAGAAAGGAAGCAAGATGGGAAGGTAACAACGGAAGTGGAATAAACGAAATCAATGAAGGAGGGTGAGAAGAGAGAAGAACGAAGGAATAATGGAAGGTAGGAAAGTAAAAACAGAAATGGAATGGATGGAAGGAAAAACAAGGAGGAAGTAAGTAAAGAAGGAAGGATGAAAGGAAAGATAAAAAAAAAAAAAAAAAAAAAGGCAGAGACGGAAGGAAGGAGGTAGATTAGGAGAGAATAAAGGATCAAAGTGAAGAAAGAAAAATGAGATGGGAAGGAGGTATAGGAAGATGAGCAGGAAGAAAGAAAGTAGGAAAGAGAAGGGAGAAAAGGGGAAAAGGATGGAAGAAAAGGAAGACAGTCGGAGGAAGGGAAGAACGGAGAGAAGAATCGCAGGAAGGGTGAAGGGGGTCAAGAAAGACAGGAGAATGAAAGAAGAAGGGAAAGTAAAGAGGGACAGAGTAAAGGAAGGAAAAAGCAGGGAAGAAAGGAAGAAAAATTAAGAAGAAAGACGTATCTATCCACTCATCAAATCGCCATAAAAAGGCAATCGCTAGTAACCCCTTCGGCACGACGATATCTTTTCAACTTAGGTTTTATTCTTGCTACCCCCAGGCATTTTATTCACAGCCTATGGAAGAAGGCACGAAGTAAGTGAGTTAATTTCTAATTTACTCTACAGTTCCTTTACGGTGGTCTGGGCACGAGCTGAACTGACGGGGTTACAATAATGGGCGGTCCACATATTGCGCCCTCCATGCCACTAAGCTGGCGTATTCTTGGATGTTGAGGGGACGGTTTAGTCGGCGTTATCAACCCTGCATCATTTTCTACTTTCTATAACCTGAGTAGCAAGAAGGAAAGATGAAGGGTGGTCCATGCATACATCCCTCCATTTTGTGTGTTGTGGGGACAGTTATTTGTCGGCGTGTGGAGCGCAGAAATTTTGTCTGTTTAATGAAATGAGTAATTAACCACGTAATACTCTGACGTAAAAAATAGACACTATAAAGCACGAAATGAGTAATGGGAAGCACATAAATTATGCTGACCGAGCTGTCACCGCAAAACACAAGATATGCAAGGCCAGGGACGTAGAATAGGAACCACCCTGTATATAGCACTGATAGGTTCCGCATCTCTCTCTCTCTCTCTCTCTCTCTCATCAACTGACAGGAACATACTTGCACATCTAACCAAGATTACAGGTTACCAACACAGCATTAAAAAGGACGACCCCCAATAGTCCTCACACGCCTTCACTACTACAAATCATCTCTACTGTGCAACGCTATTGATACCACATTAAGATACAGTGTCACGGTATTAGTGGGGATGCTGTGACGTGTCGGTGGGGTCATATAAAAGGGCAATGAATACTCGTGTGGCGATTTCGGCAATTTGAGCCCCAAAGAGCACAGTCCCTAACCCACTACTCAATGGCACTATGGCAGACAAGAAGAAAAAACATATACCGTATATTAGTAAAGAGTGTGTCGAGTGGTTCATAGAAAGATGAGAAGAGGAAGTCCAGGAGAGAGGTAGGTGAATACAGCGACGCAAGTACAGGAAGGACGTCGGCTTGAGGTGGGTGGAGGAAATGATGATGAGGTGAGTGAGAGGCCTAGAGGCGTTTTGTTAAGGATGGAGTAGGAAAAAAAAGGAAAAATACACATACATTTCGTATCAGTACAATATCGTTTTGCATTAGCTACAATATAATCATGAAAAATGTTGGGGACCGGAAGAGTTAACTTTATCACTACAAGAATGTCTATTTTATAACAGTAAGTAATCAGTTCTATCTCCAAATGATTTTACTCAGCTCAGGGGGAACTTTTCTCACAAAAGGAGATAGGTGGAGCCTTTATGAACGTCACTATAAGATGTCCTTCCTAAGTTTAATAAAATAACTGTTTGGAAGCAAAAAAAAAAAAATACATGGGATGTACGTAACTGTGCAGAAAAGGTTATTGTATTTAAGTACAAAAGTCCTTATCATTATTATTATCATACCTACAAATGGATTCATTAGGCTCCTGAAACAGCAAAACACACACACACACACACACACACACACACAGGGAACTATATAACAACAAAATGCCGCACACAAAGAGACACACATCTACCAGTATTCATTCATCACTCGGTCTTTCGAAANAGAAAAGGTTATTGTATTTAAGTACAAAAGTCCTTATCATTATTATTATCATACCTACAAATGGATTCATTAGGCTCCTGAAACAGCAAAACACACACACACACACACACACACACACACAGGGAACTATATATCATCAAAATGCCGGACACAAAGGGTCAAACATCTACCAGTATTCATTCATCATTCGGTCTTTCGAAAGGGTTATAACAACAACAGCAACAGCCGTCCCCATATTCCCTGTTGCAAGATAAAGGTGGCCAAGGCTAGACTACCGTAGTCAATATAACAGCCGGCCTACGCCCATTGGCATTATGTGATGAAGAAAAAAAGGAAAAGACATCTACCTTCTTGATATTCGAACCTATGTACAAAGCACCTGACTACACCTCGATATACTCTCTACACCACCAGACGAAATAGAAATCAGTGGTAGAAATAACAGGCGTATTTTTGCAGTGGTGTTTTACCCATCCTGCCACGCTCTCATAACTCCTATGGTCGAGAGCTAAACTCCGTGACAACACATCCATCTCTCTCTCTCTCTCTCTCTCTCTCTCTCTCTCCAGGAACATTATTTGTCAGGTATCGGCGTTGGCCAAGCTGCGACACGAGCTTATGTCGAGGATGAAGTCCCTGAATGAACGTGATATTTGGCGGTTAATTTGGCCTACAGTATACTCCTGTACACAGAATGTTTTTATGTGTTAAATTACTCTAGGCCTCACATGTATAAAGTCGTTATACTTAAATATTTCAATGTGTGTGCACATGTACATAAAAAAAAGTACTGATGCAAATTTCGCGCGAAACAGTCTGACACCACAGACGATGACAATTACAAAATGCCTGATGTATCTATCCGACGCTGACAGACCTTCTTTCATGGGGATGCCATGTATCGCCTGTATGACATTTCCTTATTTGTACTGTTATATGCACAGTCAGATAATGCCTAACAGATAAATCCCCTTGTGGCATCAGCGAGCTATACGCTACTGATCATTCAGGAAGTCAATGGACCCCTCCTACACGGTACTTTTTTTAATCGCGTGTACCTATATACAAAAAATATACTTTAAAATAATATCCACAGATACTAGCATCAGCCGTATACCTTAAAGTTAGTACTCAAGTTATACTTTCTACCGTTCTTATAAAACTTCCTTTAGGCTCTTCTGCCCTGACAGGTGTTGCTTATACCGGTACGGTCTCTTATTTTCCTGTACTGATAATTGCTGAAGAGTCTGGAGGGTTAGGGTGAGCCTTCTGCTTTGCTACTCTGCTCTTCTTTCTCTAAAATATGTCCATCAGTATTAAGGATGGAGCACCTACAACGACCATAAAGTCTGAAATTTTAAGTAGCTCCTCGTTTCTCGGGAGATTTGGAAACCCCTTCACGCCCCTGCCTTACCACTTCTGGTACATTAATACTCACGTATGTATCTTTTTTTCTTTTTTCTATATATACTAAGTGTGCATGAATACAATAATGAACATTAACACAACTGCTTACTATATGCAAAAATAAACTGGTACCCAAGAGGCGACAAAAGTCTTAGTCCACGGGAATAATTATCGGCTGTATTCTTAAGTAAACTTCCTTTCCTAAATTTTTCCTTCCCTTCAACATGCTTAAAAATGTCCTTGGACGGTAAGGAAAATGTTTCAGGTTGGCAGCCCTGTTAAGCTGGAAAGACCCAGCATGCTGATAAATGGTACGGTGGAGCGTTAGATTTATAATATGATACTTCAAAGCACGCATCTCTCGTGCTGGATAATGAAGGCACAACACATTTGAGATATGGGAGGCTGCCACCACATCCATACTGTTGGTTTGTATTCAGCCATAAATGCCATTCCAGTCAAAGACATATTATTTTGATAGTAAACTATGTTGGATGAATACCATTATCTTCAGTCTTGTTTTCCGTAGGTATAAGAATCACAAGTTAATCGTCCGTCTCATATACACGCACGGCGGGGCTCACTTGATTTTTTTTTACAGCTGGAAGACACGAGCCGAACCATTCGTGTGATCTTGATGGCAGATTTCCTTTTCCGGACAAATTACCAAGCAAAATGTTTCTCGGGAAAAAAAAAAAAAATCCTCGTGTGACCTGGCCTTAATGAAGAAGATATGTAAGTGTCAGAACGTATAAGACTGGATGAATGTCGAAGGTAGTGCGTCGTCTGCTCTGTTTATGTCCGGCTAAATACCTCAGCCGACATGGGTAACACTTTTACAAAGATATACAGATCGCACTTAAACATTAGTATAGCGCTGTAAATTGCATAAATAAAATTAAAGCTACAGTAACTACCTTCAACATTTTTAATATATAAAAGACAATGAACAACAAGAGAACGAACAAAAAATGCGAAGGAATTATTGAAGAGACAGGTCAAATAATTCCTTCCAGTTCCAATAATTTCTGCCGCCTGAAGGAAAAATCCTTCCCTTCGAGCAGTTCAAGAAAGGAAGGAATTTTTTAGAAACACCAATTCAGCTAAGAATTTCTTTCCCATGTCACTACAAGGGAAAGAAAGAATATGGCCGTAAGCTCTCTCTCTCTCTCTCTCTCTCTCTCTCTCTCTCTCTCTCTCTCTCCGGGAACT